>JAQFZW010000186.1:0-91595 GCA_034687055.1 Heteromurus nitidus | reverse complement strand
AAGGTACATATGTGTGAAGTTTCAATTATTTTTGAAAAAGTAGTCTTTTTCGGTTTCCGATTTGATATGAACCTGCTAAAAGAATTGTAAAAATAGACTTGTTAAACAAGGCTAAAAAGTTGCATAAATATTTGTAGACAAGTCATGCGGAGCATAATGAGAAGTGTAAAATAAGTCCTCCTTACTACGGCATAAAACCAACGGTCGGTCAAACACTACAAGAAAATGTTATCCTGTATATCCCCACAAAACCCACATGATGACAGCATATTTTACCTGTTACCACACTGGGAGCTCTGAATGAGAATTATTTATTTATGCAGGGCGATGAAGAGAGAAAGTAAAACAATTGACTTTTCCCAAGTTGACAGAAACTTGCCACTCTCCTCTCCAAACAATCCACATGTTGCTCAACAAACCAAAGAAGTCTATTCCTGTGCTGTCTGCCTACATTAAAATAGAAAGAAATTTCACGCTTTCCGTTGCGCCTCTGCGTCAACTCCCTTTTAACTTTAAGCCTTTTACCAGACCGGGGAATATAAGAGTATCTCTCATAATTAAGTAAGGCGTGTTATCCCATATACGCAATGCACTAAGGGATTCCTTTAGACACAGTCAAACACAAGAGTGAAAGTGAGCATTGGGCTTTCGGAGATTCATAAAATAATCATCTCCACTTCTAAACGAAAGGGTTTTATGTAACAGGTTTTTTCCTGGTCTTTGGAAGAAAAAGAAAGCTGAGCGTGAGCACACATTGACTTCAAACTTGGACTGTTTGGGATAACGTGCATTGTAAACATGGAGAGGAGAATGAAAGGATTCCTTGATTAGAGATAGAAAAAAATAAGAATGCAAAGAGGTGTGTATAACGTGTTGCTAACAAGGAAAGCAGGAAAAGGAAGGAAAGCCGAAAGAGAAGTGGAGAGGAGATTTGTTAGCTGGGAAAATTATGTGGAGCCATATCTCTAGTAAGTTGGAATTGGAATGAATGAAGTGAACCTTGGTATTAAGGATTGGCATATGCCTTTAATACCATATATCTTCCCCTGCGAGTCATTTTTTATCCTTTTGTTTTCGTTATGCTTTTTCCAGCGTGTTTCCTTCTTCGATTACTAAGCTCACTTACATGAATCGGATTTAATGTCAACTATATTGATTTCCGTCTTTTTAGCTGGAATAAATCCACTCGAAAAGCTGAATCTAATCCATAATTGGATTGTTTTGATACTTCGAACTGGTGAAAAGTGAAACCAGACCACACAATAGTCCCAAGGGCCAAGAGAGAATGAAGCTGTAAATATATACTTTAATGCGCTATATTAAATAGAAGCGGAAAAACACTCAAGACAAATTCGATTTTACCAGATCACGCCTGACAAAAGTATGTAGGTACATGTAGAGGAGTAGTTTGTGAAAATATGCGATAAAAACTGGCAACTTGTTGATGAATTTCTCGTTTATAGGAAGAAGCAACAAATGATATATCACACCACGATCACTTATTGATTGAATCCGTTCGCTCTCAATAGAATTTCACCCGACTTTTTTCTTCTCTCCGCTGTGAGGTTCTAGAAGATACTTATGTTCCACTGGAATTGATTGTGCCGACTAGAAGGAGCTGTAAACGACTGGCACATTTTTTATCTGTGTCCTACAGATGGTTTCGTGGGAAGAATTAGAGAGAGAGAGAGAGAGAGAGAGAGAGAGAGAGAGAGAGAGAGAGAGTTGGAACTGGGAACGAGAATAGGTGTCAGCCGTAGGGTTTACTGATTGCGACTATGACTATGGCATTATGATGCGAGCATAATGCTCAAAAGTAGTCTATTTTCTATAACCTGATTTCGTTCAATGTGAAATTCTGCTTTCACCCGCATGTTTTGTGTATAAACGCTAATAGATTCAACTGCGCCATGTATTTGTATTGCATATATATAAGCTAACCCATTTGCAGTCACACACGAATTCAAGTGTCTTGCCTGCTTGTATTGCTTTCTTCATTTTATGCCAGGAAAAACATACAAAGGAAATTGTGATTCAAAGAACGCCACTTTTTAGTTTGTAAAAAAATAGTTTTCAATGTGCCTTTGAAAATTACTGACGTTTCGGCTCCGTATTCATTGTGAAAGCATAGATGATATCACACGATCTGTGAAAAACGAGACATGTGTCGTGTATGCATTCGACACTTCAAAGACTTATTCGCAAATTAAATTGACATCAAATACGGTGCTCAAATCTTTAGTCATGTTGTTCAAGGCCAACATGGAATTCATTGTCACTCATTTTTTCAGAGAATCAAAAACGAAAGTTATGTGTTTTACATGCCTTATCTTAAACATAGTAGTAGTGTTTCAGCTTCAATGAGATATGTGCAGACGCTATTTTTGGAGACACAATTTTTCTTGACTTACAAATTACGCGTTATTTATTTAGATTTTTTCGCCACACTACATTTACTCTATATTACTAATCTGCAACTTTCTGACTTGTAAAACATCAGGGAACGTTCTGATTTTTTTCTACAAAAATTGAGTTTTGAATAATATCTTATCGCCTTATCGAGCACACACACATGCATAATGTATTTCTGATATGGTGGTGGTGGTGAGAGAGAGAGAGAGAGAGAGAGAGAGAAGCGAATGGCAGCATCGGCACAATTTCTCTCTCATGGAAATGTGATTATAAAGAACTGGATAAAGCCAGGCAATGGGCTTCCTATTGAGGATGAAATGAGAAAAAGGCAATTTTCTCACATTACAAAAAAGGGAAAAGACGAGTCACTGTAAGATTTTCTTGTGAATGCTGCGAGTGTGCCAGTAGAACTCTTTCTCCACATCTTCTCCCTTTGTGAATGTCAACATGGAAGTATTTGGTAGTGAGGAAGGAAGACGAAAAACTAATGAAAGAGTAGCTATGAGTTTGTTCGCTTCTTCCCAGATTGCCTTCTTACTTTTGATATATTATGGAAGCAGTACATTGCAAATGACGATTTCCCTATTTCTTCTGATATCGTTAATGTCCACAGAAAACTGTGTTGCGAGTTCATACACATTACACAACAGACGCCAAATTCGATGTAAATGGGAAAAGACTGCATCATTCATTGGTTTGAATGTCGTCTTCCCTTTATATATATTATTAGGTGGAATTCCCCTACCTACCCCTGTGCTCCAGTCCGCTTTTTTTGAGTAATGAAATTTCGAAAATCCCATTGGCCAAATTTATGGTGGTTTGCACAAGTCGCATACATATTTCATAAAGATAATGTAGCACCACTTTGTACATATATCAAGAAACTTGTCGAAGACTGAATAATATAATAGCATGTATATAGTACATACTTGTCATACGTATAACAATTTTTGATTAATTGTCTATTGAAATATTGCAGGTCAGTGGGAGGTCATACAAAGAAGGTATTAGCGGCTTTAATTCGGGATCGCAGTTGTACGAAACTTTTGCAGTTGTATTACGCAAGCAGAGACCTTGTATCTCACAGTTGGAAATAAATTGCACCCATACTCCTAATGGTGAAAGCAGTATATATTTTTTCACTTTCAAGGTTTCCTTACGTCTTGCACATTGTAGAGTTTTCCAAACGTTTGTCATCCGTCATCCTTAAAGATATACGTATATCTTACTTGATACCTGCCACAAATCATATATTTGTGTCATTTGCGTAATTAATATTTTATCTTATTATGTTGGGTTGTAGAAGTTAGTGTAGGATCGCTATAAAATATCGCATATGGACGCACTCATTCTGAAAATAATGATGAGTGGAACAAGATCACCGTGAAATTAATCCGCATCACCTACTTTTTTTACCTCTTCAATCTGCACTTGTTTATGGTAGATGACAATTCGGTCTTGTTGCCAAACGTGGGCGAGTGAAAGTACCTGTGTATGGTAGAATTTCATTTTCATGCCTCAGCTTTGGCTTACCAAGACTCCACCAAATACGTCGCATTGCAAGCACAACGAATCCTTGAAGCACTTGTAAATAATCTCTGGTACAAAGTACAAATTGAGTTAGAGTTATATATCATGCACCTCCTCTCGCTCAAGCTCCCTGGGAGGGCAAGCCACATCAATTCACATATGCACACGGGTAGAACCTCATGAAACCAGAGTAGTGGAAGAGTAATTACATACTAAAACTTCAATTATCTTAATTCCAAGTAATGAAACGGACGTCATGTGTGGTAGTGGTGACTGGTGAGCTTATGAGTGTGTAAATATATATAGTCTCCTTCAATCAAAAATAGCTAATTAGAGTCGTGACTAAAACGAAGCTAAAATACACATTTTTGAGTGATTACAAAACCCATGAGGATGAAGTTTCGCGTCGAAGGTTTTGAGCAAATTTTTTACAGCTTATCAGATTAATAACTAATGCATTGAATTGAAGGAGGTATTGAATTTTTATTAAGGCACAATGTAAATATGGGTTTTGTGGTTAATTTCATAACCCGTAACCAACTTTGTATTACATGACAGATGTGGCATGTGAATTTTCGTGCTCCTGTCAAAAAGTCACTCATGAATAGAAAATTTATGCATATATTCGGAAGGGGTGAAGGCCAAATTTGAACAGGTTCACCAAATACCAGATAGCTCAGAGGAAAACATATCAGATAGAACACAGAACACAACTTTAAATACAACGCTAACCACCGTTAACGTTAACCGTAAAGAATTCACATTCGAAGTATAGCTCTGAATCCTTTCTTTATAGCATTTCCCAGGTCGTCGACTCGAATCCAAGAGATGAGGAACGTTATTTATGAAGTTTTCTGTTTCGAAGAATCAATGCTATACAATTTATAACAATGTCAATGCCAAATTCAATAGAAAAGTAGAACATTGTTAGGTGAGTCAATCATTGCAACAACAGGCATCCAAATGTCAACTCGTACAGTAATTGTCAAACCTGGTAGTTTGTGTGTCTGGTATCAAAACCACAAGCTCATATTTGTGCCTTTGTTCGACACAGTGCATGTTCACGACAGATGAAGAATAAAGAATAAATCCAGAAAATATCAAATGAAAAAAGGGAAAAAGCATACAGTAGCACAGAAGCTTTTTTGCTTACCGTGGACTTGGACTTCGCTTGGGAAGAACAACAGGTGTTTGAACCAGGAACCCCTCGTTTCTTTCTCCACAACTTCGACTTTTGCCATCCTTCCAAATTGCTTCCTCCATTTCACTTAAGGTTTGGCGTATGTTTTGTACGAAGGTTCTCAGGCACATGCACACACTATAGACGGTCTACTATGTCAATATACGAATCAAATTACATATAAATATACGTACAGTTCTTAAACTAGCGTTAAACTAGCATGATGATGTTGAAGAAGCACTTTCGAGAAATAGAGGCCATCCGAGAAGCAATCTTCTGTGACCATAAACGTTTTGAACTTAAACTTCGACTATAAGAGAGGTTGCCATTTTGTCACACACTTTAAACTAGATAGAGTTCTTCATCTGGCGAAAGTCTATTTTATAGCTTGAATGGAACATTTCTTCTATGTGGTCACTTTCTCTGTAAAAGTGTACTTGGGTGCCTGTGCGTATTACTGATGTTGGTGCAAGTGCAAAGGTTTGAGCTGCCAAATTTCTCTCGCCGAGATTCCTTCGAAGTACTAACAGTGTACTAGAGCGAGCACCTAACCGCCACCAGTAATGTGATATAATGTAAATCTAAAAGCTCAAATTAACTACAAGAATAATAATGAAGGTCTTATACCCTTCTGCAAAATGTGTGCTTGCTATTATTGACTGATGAAGTCATTGTCTACACACAAGATTGTAATTTTGAACAGGCTTCAAATGCAAATTGTGCCCCTTTTAATTTCAGCTGAATTGGCTTTGTCTTCAGTTTTAATAGGAGGATTTCCTCCCACGAAATTACTTTCACTTATTGACACCAGGTACATATGCAAACATTTAGATATATGCCTAGCGGGGATGAAATCAAGGTCGTTATAAATGCAAGCTACATATAATCTAATCAAAAGAATACATTTTCTGTAAATCTACGTTGATACATATGCTTGCTGCTATAATTCAAAACTTGTGAACTAAAAACTTGCTAACACTTTCAAAATGAGTATTGTGGATCTACAGCTCACTAATATATCTCGGCTGCGAATGGAGAAAGTCTCTTGTGACCACCTAACTCGAAGAATATGCAAACTATGATAAAGTTCTTGGCAAACGTAACACTAATAATTATCTCGTTATGAACGCTTACAAACGATGAAGTTTTGTATGCAAAAACTTTCAAAATTGATAATGATAGCTATACTTGTTTTGAAAGTCTGAAACTATATAGAATACTCGTGTAAATGTGGTGTGCTTGTACAATGTGAAGAGAAACTTTTCTTTTTAGTACTTGAAAATGCTCGCTGCTATTTCATCCGTTCCTCTTCCCGTCTACTCTCAACGGTAGTAATAATACAAATGAAAGAGAAAGTTAAGAAGATAAATCTACATCTTTTCTCGTTATTCCGCGTCTCTCTTGACTTCCACTTTCCTCAGACAAGCTACAAGTTATAATAAGACAATTTCCACAAGCAGAGTACGACCCAGCCTCTTAATAAATTGTGTTCACCTCCTCGAAACTGCTGGTGAATATGTATGCTGAATTACTGTGGTTTTCTGCGAGGCTATATAGCTTAACGCGACCCTCTTCGAATTACGATTGGAAATGAGCAACAAACGGAACGGATGAGGGCAGTTTTCACGCTTTGGGTTTTGGATGATGGGTCCATATTAGAGGCCTTTTAGATGGGCTTTGAATAAAGCATATCATAATATACTTCCACGTACATTACTTCAACTTTCTCTTTTGGTGAAAGTTAAAAGGAAAGTGCCAAAAGCCATTTTGTGCCATGCCGGCACATTCTAATTTTCACGGCTACGAGAGTGCATATAAGAAAAAATGCATGTAGTGTGAAAAGTTCTAAAATCCTATACTTCATAAGTGGTCTCTCTCTCTCTCTCTTTCTCCTCAAACAAACTGAATGTGGTGGATGGATGGAGTATATATAGAAATGCAATATGAAATGAACGTACCAAAGACAGAAGATGGGGAAACTGACATCGTCGAAGAAGTGGGTTATAGAGTTTATACACACCAACCCAATGAACACACTCGCTCAATGTTATTAGCGGAGAGAAAATGTTCTTACAAGTTTTCCACTCACACACACGATTTTAACGAGTAAACAAGGAACAGCATGGGGAAATTGTGCTGCCAAAATGGCACCTCTCTCTCTCTCTCTCTCTCTCTCGCTTTTCCGTTCATTTGTGTTATGTTATATCAACAATGACACAAAAAATATTGTGTGTAAGCTTCACACAAGAAGATCCTCATCCAACTTACCTTTGTTGTCTGATGGCAAAGGGGGACGATGTAAAACGGGAAGATGACATTTTGTTGAAATTTTACAGAAATGCAGACTTCACTCTGAGTCCTTCATCGTCATAGTCGATTCACACAGTCCCATAAAGAATAGCCTAGGTGGACTATGCTTTATATAGAACATGCTATTTCAAAACAAGCACATCTTTTGGTGTGTGGTTGAGACATGAACATGATACGAGTATGATGTCGTCGTGTGTTGTCATCTAAATACCATCGCTGTACCTCAGAGCATCTCTCATGTGGGAACAACCGGAGAAAGTATAGGGAAATGGGATGAACAAGAAAGCCAGAGGGAGAATGTAGTGGAATCCATTATGCAAAGTGTTTTGAATCTCTGCTTCCAAATGTACTTAACGTCTCTCAAAATTGTGAAAGCCGTCATCTCATTCCCCTAATAATATTTGCAAATGGATGTTGGTTCTGTTAGTGGAAGTAAATGTGAAGTGCTGGAAGGGCCACAATCATACAAATGTATGGGACAAAGACAAAAAGAGACAGCAATACTGGAAACATTGAAACATATCATGTAAAAGATTTTGTGGTTACCATTAAGCTAAATGCTCTGCTATTAATACGCGTGAATAATGTTTTTGTAAGTAATACTTTCAAAATTACACAAATTATATACTATCCTTTCCTCTTCTATAATTAACTACAAATAGGCAATGAATATACCACAACCTTCCTGCTGACACACTTTCGGTTTCAAACAATATCGAATGACATAACAAAATATCTTTGAAAATCAAAAAGAATCACGTGCTATATTTTTTTAAACACTTCATTAGGTTAAAAGCCGAAATTAGAGAGCCATTCTAACGTAGAGAATGAAAACTCTACTCCAGTGGGATGTGTGCTTTGGGATGCACAAAGGCGAGATGAAAATTGGCGTCTTCACCTGTGGCAAAGCTAACCACCCACGTCACCCACTCATACCGAGGCTTACTGTTACATGGAACACACAGAGCGGATGAGCTGGGTTGACAAGCAGTGCTAAGTCCGTACAAAAGGAGACGGGACATTTGTGTGTGCAAAAGCCCTGAATAAGTCCCCTTTCAAAACCTTTAAAATACGTACGTGTGATTTGATGAGAACCCGTCAGGGAGAGGATGGAAGTTTGTCAACCTGTCAAAGTGAATATGAAGACTTTCTCTGACCTTGAGGATATCGTGAGCCTGTTGAAAAATTGGAGGCGATGAACTACTTAAACACACAACATAAAATCTACAAATCAGGCACATGTTCTTCCTCGAGTTAACATCTCGCGTCCTTTTGACATCCGATCAGTATATTATGTTTTAGTCCATGGAAGAAACCCTAGTATGATATATATTGAAGTATGTTGTAGTCCAATTTCATCATTCTTTACTCTATCATGTTACTTCCGAAACCTGTCGAAAATTTGACAATATCAAATTTACTAAATTTCAATTGAGATATAAGCAAAGTGTGTGTACTAACCATACCTTTCCCTTACGATATTGTTATATATATTCAATCTCGCTTTACTGATACCCTTAATACCATGTTTACCTATTAGCCCCTTGATGATTTACGTAGTATGGGATACGGAGTAGTGCAGCTGGACTTTTTTTCCAGGAAGTGGTAGAAACACCAGACATGTTTGGGTCATCCTCATATCGTTTTTATGGAATTATTAGAGATGAACGTTGATCGTTGGTCCATGATCCATGACAAATATCTTCTGGAGTGGCAGTGTTTGGTATAAGCTGCTCCAAGATTCAGGTAGTGAGGTAGCATATATGTACACCATCGAAGCTCCAAATAGTTATTCAAGCACGAATCTGTTTTCCTACGTCAGCACCAACAACATCATGGACAATCATAATAATGCTGGTTTCTATCCATTCAATTCATGAACACACACACACAATATCGTCCTGTTCCTGTTTGCTAAATGTCTGAAACTTCAAATTCAATATCCAAGAATATAGAATTTCATGCGAGGAAAAGTTTCGTACACGAAACAAATTGAAAATTACCTATTTTTATCTCATACTTACTATAGGCGTAGAGTTACTATATACAAAACGGTGAAAGCATACTGCAAGCAGTCACTCATCTAATTTAGAAAATATGTTATTGAACCGAGGCGTGTAAACGTCGAGTTCCATTCAACATGAATACATTTGTACACATATGTGAGCCGAACATAGACACGGGAGCTTGTATACTTAAAGTTATTGAGTTCATTACACTTCCATTCATGGAGTAGACTTCAGTATCTTCCCGATCTGATCTCGATATTAACTTTCCTAGTGATATCTTTGGTTATGCGATGCCATTTCATTTACACTCCCATCCACCTTCTTCCATACAATGACAATTTTACTGAAGCTTCCCCACATATTCCACATCGGTATGGCCTAGCCACAGGAATGTATATAGAGACAACAAAAAACAATTGACCGTGAGAGAAAACTAAGGTCGACCAAACTCTGGAACGACTGTTTACGCTACCGTGATCAAAGAGCGATTTCTTCAGGCATGCGTTTATTTTATGAGAAGAGAGAAAATCCAAGTTAGAAATCACGAGACCACTGCTCATATTAGCAAACATAATAAAAAAAGTATATACGTATGTAATGCAATCAGCTTCTTTGATGATCACATTTCAGTGGCTGGTACACATCATACTCAAATTAGATAGGAAAAGAGAGAAGGTTTTTATTGTTCACTGTGTACAGGAACTAAAATTCCTGGAAAGAATTCAGTGACAACGCAACGTGAACAAGAGCTTGAAGAGTGAGTCAGAACGACGGATGGATATATGTTACCTTTTGTTTTCTGTGATGAAAGGTCTTTATGGAGCATCCAGGCAAAAAGTGAAAGTAGCAGGATGGGGTGATTTGATACATGTACCACTGCCAAGAGGAGAAAGTCGATTTCCCATCATCTCATCATCTGAGTTTTCCACATGCAGACAACGTATAGTAAAGTGTGGTTAACGATTGTGATGATGTTGCAGTAAAATTCATTTCACTCATTTGAGGTAGAAGATATATAGTCTAGCTTGTGCTCACTTTGTGCCACGCTTTCAAAATTCAATTTTCTGCCAATTCCAAGAAACCAGATTTCAACATGGGTCTAAACACGTTTAATTTCCGATTTGTACTTTCCATATTCTTACGAGAAAGACTGAAAATGAGCATTGTAAGGCCTTGGAGTTCCGACCATTTTCGAGTCTGAGAAAGGACGAAGTTCAGCACACGGGGAGAACTAAAACAATAATAATTTTGAATATAGGTTGACGCTAGCAAAAAAACGTACGTCAAGGTTAACATCCGGTGAAAATGGGACATTGCTTTGTTAATTTCTGTGGATATTAAACTCGAAGACTTACTACTTTAATACTTTGTACTTTAATGCTGTACCTACAGGTTCAGGCGTGTAGTATGCAAAAGAATAACTTTTTTTCTAGAAAGCTTAACGCATGTAGTCAAAGGTTCACTATTACAGTCGTCATCGCCTTCATCTCCCTTTGTTGCTGGGAAAATGACAAAGAATCCTTACTTCACACAAAAGCTTTTCTTCAGACGTCAGAGCACATATAGAGTTCCAAAAGAGTATAACGAAATAAATCTCGAGGTACTTCGGTTTCCATCTATCAAAAACATTATTTATCCAGAGACTACGCAGACAGTTCAACTCGACATCCATCTGTATGTATTGTGGTAGTCAAAACATTGATATTGATCATTGGCACCTGAATGTACATTCTTCCGAGCAGCTCATATAAACCTAACTCCAAGACACTCTAGAAAACCTAATTTGATCCAATAAAGGTCTGATTTTTCAAAGTTAATCGGATTTATGTTTGCTCACTTCTCATCTTCCGCATTTGTATTATGTATTGACAGTTAGGATATATAGATTTCCATGTATTGCAGGAACGGAGAGAAAGTGTGCGTGGGTCAGAATTGATGTACCCAACAAAATGTAAAGTAGTGAAATGAAAGCTCGTCGTACAATGGATAGTGGAAATTCTAAAGTAGAACGTAGATCAATCGTATGATTGTGTGTGCCTGGAACTTCCAACTACCTGTGTGATCCCATACAGACATTTTCATTTGACACGTGTGGCTTCCTTGTGCGCAACAAAGTCGGTTTCACCATAATAATGCCCATTTCCGGTTCAAAAATGAAATGCTTGAAATAAGTAAACGTACGTATAGGTATAATGTAAGCAAATTATGAGAATAAAATGTTTCAGTTCATTGAACGCAATTTATTATCCGAGTCTTATTAGTTTGTGGTAACATATGTAAATAAATATTTTAAATATAGTCCTATACCCAAGCATTATGTTTATAAAAGCTACGCAAATTCATTGTATTGTAAATGGAGTCTAAGAGATATGCTTATTAATATTACTTGTCTGATGATAGCCACTTGAACATAGGCACGTGTCCCGAATGGAAAAGAACAAAGGAAGAGAAAGCTAAAAAGCATTGGCGAAGATTTAAATACTTCAGTTTGTAGTAAAGTATCAAGTACTTTCACTGTGACTGCATCCAATGAGCATTGGGAACCAAGGCACAGATAAATCTAAAAAGAAGAAGAGGGTATTAAAAGTTTTTTTCCAGTAGAAAATACTTCTAAATAGATAGGGAGCAATCTTGTTAACATACCTGCCCAGCTTTGCACCAGCAATCATTGATCCCCGGAAAGTATAGGGGAGTAGTCAATGATTTTTCCACTCAAGTTGTATCTTGTATCCTTTATTACAACTCTAATAATGCTAGTAAAAAACGATGAATACTTGGGAACCTCAGAAAATCTCTCGTATTGATCAAAACTATCCGGAATTTTTAGTGTTAGACTTTCATAATTTTCTCGTACAACCTCAATAATCTGCAAATACAACATGAACCAGCATTTAATTTTCATGATTTCTTCCATTATGCTCGATGCATGTATGAAGCGGTAACTTTAGCACGAATTCTAAGAATTTCATGTATTTGCATGTGAGATGGAAATAATGTGGAAGTGGTATTACCTGATCTTCTGTCGGTGTGCTGATATTTTGACTAGTTAAGAACTCATCTATTTTAGGAGTAAAATGTGTCAATATTGCACGCACGTTAACTAAAGCAAAAGAAAGTTTGGAAGCACTCGCTTGGAAATCTCCATTGTTTGAAGCATATCGGGCAGCTGAAAAGAGTAAATTCGTACAGTAATACCATTGAGAGACAAAAATTGTACGGTAAAAGTTTGAGGAAAGTGTAACAAAAACTTACTCAATGAATATAAACATTCGAAAGTTTGCTGACACCGAATAACTTCATAGTACAGTTCGTCATAGGAAGCAGCAGTTAATAAGAAAGTGTCTCCATACGTTATGAACAAATTTACCATGTTCACAATCTGCAGAGCCAGTTGAAAGATATCAAACTTCTTGAGTAACGAAGCTTCATTGGAAATCAGGAACTTCAGTACGGTAAAGAAAGCTCCCCATAGCTGTCTCCAATCGTAATTTATTTTCGTTCTGGATTTTTTCTGATAGCATAAAAGACGGTGGAAGGTACCTTCGAGGAGCAATAACATTTGATTAATGTAGACTATTTCGAATCTTGCAGGATTCAACGAAAGCATTTAATGCACAATGAAAATTCAAGCTATGAACAACTAACCCACGCTTTGCATATACATATCGTATGGAAGCCTTTTCGTTAAATGAGTCATCAAAAACTCAACCATAAGATCTAAACGTAAAAACAATTCGATTTGATACTGGTGAGATTCGAAAAGACAAAACTATAGACAATCATAAACTAATAATCTCACCAAGCAATGCGCACACTAATGGCATGGGCGGAGACAAATCTTGAGATATCTTCCTGTGTCGCATCGGCACCCTATGTATTTGAACCTACCATGAAAAGGAGACAATAGTTACAATACGTTTTGAAGTAAAACTTTGATGTAACATTTATTGAACTCGTAGGGAATATAACAAAACAAATGAAAGCATGTACTTACCCTGAATACTAGATGTGGGTCACTCATAAGTGCGTTGGCATACTGATCCTCGGCAATGCACGTCAGAATTATGAAACAGAGCTTGACTAAATTTGAACTAGACTCTGTCTTGATGTCTTGCATTATTATGGATCTAGAGAGGGTAACAAATTTCAATTAGGAATGACAATAACGGTTTTATTCGCATGGGCTTTGAAAGGTGCTAGTCAGGTTATCTTTTCTGGACTACTACACTTACGTGTATTCCAAGAAAGTGACTAATAGGTTCGAAGGTGGCATCTGCATAGGAGAGGTCACGTTCTGGGATAATGTATTGCATGGGCTCGTGTCAGTTTTGGTGTTAGCAAGTGTAGTCATGAAGTTACGATTAAGGTGTATTGCTTCATAAAATGCAACTAGAAGGCCAACTTTAGTTCCACTGTTCGTACCAAAAACAGAACATATATTTTGGGCATTGTCATGTAATCCAGATGTGTTCACATTTTGATAGCTATTGCACCATACCATAAGCTCTCATTTTTTCCATGTTCATCAGTGATAAACATTGACCCAACCATTGAAGTAAACGAGTGTAACCACCCAGAATTGCTTTCTGATGACAATGTATGTTGCATACAAAATTCCGAGAGTCCAGCAGTTACAGCCTAATAAAATTAAATACCAAAAAATAAATCATTATATCTGAAAATGAAATGTTGTACATGTTGAATTAAGACAGATGGTGGATGTTTAATGGAATCTCACCTGGCTGTAGCCATTAAGAGTCAAATGATCATCTACAAGAGACAATCGTACAGCACAATCATTGGGCCTATCTTTTTCAAAGTTCACAAGAAGTGTAACCATAATCAGACAATCGAAACCAAACTCGATTCTGGTATCAGTCTGACTAAGCAACCAGAAAATGCTCTCCAAGAAAGTGCTATTTGTGACAATATACTCCATAATTTTGTTCTTCGAGATGATCTCCGTCGACGTCATTATCATTAGCAAGGCATGTATGCAAGTTTGCTTAACACATTTTGGATACTC
Source organism: Heteromurus nitidus (assembly GCA_034687055.1). Lineage (NCBI taxonomy): Eukaryota > Metazoa > Arthropoda > Collembola > Entomobryomorpha > Entomobryidae > Heteromurus > Heteromurus nitidus. Next base: position 77,128 of record JAQFZW010000186.1, on the reverse strand, counting down.
TCCTAAAATTAAACAAACACCGAGACAAGACATATATAAAATCCACACTAAATGAGTAAACGTATAGGAATTGAAACACTATAAAATCCAAAATGTGAGTATACCGGTCAGAATTGTGGAACAATTATTCAACAATGTATTAATAACTTTCGTTGCATTTTCAAAACCCATGAGAGCATCCAGCAAGTCATATCCGAATTCGGTTTTGATTAGTTTCACCACACCGTCAACTAACCCTACCATCGTCTATACAAATAATATAACAAAAACCATCAGTTATATGTTTAAAATAACACTAAACTTCGACTCGAAACACAATTACTATTAAATTTTACCTGAAACGAGTTGCATATTTTGATATGATGAGAATTTGCATTATTTTCACCCAACACATTCACACAATGAGTAAACAACGAGCGAATGATAGGCTTCAAACAATTCAATTGATCTCCCCTTAGCTTGCTAAGTTCTGCTTCCAACACCGACGGTTTTGGTTTCAGAAGGAAGAACTCGTCCCAAAAATTGGAGTTCGCAAGGGAAGGATCCTCACCCTAACAAAAACAAAATATTGCAAACTTGAAAACTATGCTTTTACACGCTCTCAACCATCACGCCCATTAAACATTTCATTATTATTTTAGACCTGCAGTAACTGCTCATAAATCTGGATGATTTTCTCCTTCAACTGCTTCTTTCCCAAGGAATGTGCGGACGTCTTACGTAACGACATGATGTTATGTATTTTGTCCAGACAATTTATTCTCCAACAAATAGATCTCAGCCATACACTTCAATTTTTCTGAATTATCCGAAGCTACCGTTTTCCTCCAAGTTTCGCCTTCGATTGAGGACCTGTGCAAGCCAAAAACAACCAAACATCAATATTATGACACGACATATGACAGCCAGCAGCACAATAACAATGCCAGCAGCTCACATAGCATAAATTCCAGCAGTTTAAAAATTGCTCACGTTTCCAGTGCCGGTGGTCACGATTTCCAGATTGAAAATAGTGAAATCTCAATATTATTTTCCAGTTTCTCACAACTTGTCTGACTTGTCATGTCTCAAATCACCAAAATAAACAGTGTGTGCTCGAAGTAAATACCACAGCAGCTCCGGATGTTCTGTGAAGAGCATGTATTCAATACATTGTATTGTATACTTCTCTCACAACCTGTATATCAGCGCAAGTGAGAGCAGCGAAGCGAGTCCAGAGCAGAGTAGCTTGTACACATGAGATGCATGTGACGTGGTATGTATGGGCTTAGGTATGACACAATCTGAAAAAATCTCTGTTTTTTATCTAAAAACCCGAGTTATCATCATCAAGACAAAAGTCTTTTTTATCTACGTGAAAATAAAGTATCATTTTTATTTTAAAACTTATAACTTTCATTAATGAATTTCGGATTGGGACAATCGATAAAATTCATAGTACTGAACTACATATACTTAGACTACATTTATAACTAACACCGTACTATGAAAATCAAGATGTATTCATTTCATAATTTTAATTTTCATATTATCCAACAAAAGGTATGTCTTAATTATTTCAGGAACGTAACCCCTTGCCTAAAATATTTAAGGTATTTACTTAGCTTCCAGTACATCGTAGGGTCACAAAAATCGGGGGAAATTGCTGCCAGTTTTTAGTAATCCTAAACGTACCTGTAGTATTTATTAGGAAATAAAAGATGTATTATAGCATGACTATAACACTTTGGAAGTCATACTTTTACTACTGATTGCAATATAAACTGGCAATTTCTAACTAATTAGTAATTATTAAACTAGGGAGGAGGATAATATATAAAATTCTTAACCTTAAAATAAACGTAGATTATTTTATACTTCATATAATGTCTTCAATCCATGAGAAATTGAACATCATGAGGTCTTGATTTCATTGGTGTGATGAATCCCTTTGCATTACTGGGTAAAATGTAATGAAGCTATGAAGGGACGAGATATACGACGATTTCGTAAATTCATAAACTATTAATTCGTGAAATCTACTAAATTGCTCTATTAAGTGGCAAAATTAAGAGAAAAATTTGCTGCAATTCTGGATTTCTTTTGATGTGGGACGGACTCTATCGGTGAATTCGTAGTCACGCCTAGTAGAGCTTTCAAGGAGTTCGTAGCAGCTGCAGGAATAGACGTATCCAAAACTAAAACAACAATTTAAAAGACATTATTTACTTACTGTACTTAAAACACAGAGGTTTCAGGCATCAATCACATTCAACTAAAATTTACCTTCTAAACTTTGAGGAGGAGGGTCTGTGCTAACAACGTGTATAGGTTCCGGTTCACTAAATTCGTTTTCCTTACGTCTAGAAGGCACATTCTCCGGGTCGTTTACAGCCATCGAACGAGATACTTGAAGTGGAACAAATACATTATTGGCACGTGTTCCCTTTTTTTGTCTGAAGGTTTGCTGATTATTCATTCTATGTTGATGATAATTAGCAGGAGTTGCATTAGTCCAATGTTGTGGTGGCGGAGGGGGTGGAAAGTTGACTGAGTGATGATATGGGGGTTGTGGCATAAATGCAGACGCATAAGGATTACGACCAGGCATGACGGGGTACGGTGTTGGAACGAAATAGTTGGGAGGGATATTACCTCCGTTCACGTACATTACAGGGTGCATGTATTGCCCTTGATTTTGAGGATTTCCAACAGGAAACATAAAAGGCTGGGCCGGAATATATTGAGGTGGAATTTCATGTTTCGCCTGATGTCCGTTGGAAGCTGGTGAATTAGCCGCTTCATTCTGAATGGTTGTTGGCGTTGTCGTTGCCGTTGCTGCATTTACTTTCTCCATGTTTCTGGGTTGGCACAGCAAGTTTAAAATAAGACCTTTCTGGTCGTTTTTCGTCGCCGAGATTTCTTCCTCCTGTGCTTTCACAGTATTTTCGGAACAATTTTTGCTTTGATTTTTGGGGTGTAATGACGAATTGACGAATACTTTAGTGCCTATGCCTCTTTGTTCTTGGCGTTGAACGGAAGGTTTATTCGTAGCTTCAGTGATATGATTAACAAAAGCAGGCTGTCGCTTTTTGTCCGTTGGCTTTGACACACTTTGAGATTTCGTATTACTTTTTGAAGCTTTCTCCAAAGCTTCAGCGGGTGCCGTTTTCTTTAAAATTTGAGTGGGTTTCAACTTTAAGATGTCTTTCGGAACCTGCGAAACAGTATTCTGTTGCTGCCCTGCAAAAAGCTGTGCCACAGTAATTGAGCGAGTGGTGGAGGTACCCATTGGCTTAGGCGGCCATGGTAAAGTAACAACTGGCTCCCTTTTCTCTGGTAGGTTCTTGGACGCTGATGCTGTTACACCTTTACTTCGCTCCGCACCAGGACGTTGAAGAACAGTTACTGTTTGGTTGTTTTTATTTGAAGTAACAGCCGCAGAATAATTTCTAAGGGGTACGATAGCAGTGCCATTGTGCAATTGACTTCTATCAGTATTCTTGGCCAATTTATTGGGAACGGGGGCCTTCTTCAGATCTTGTCTTAAATCAGTTGCTCCTTGTGTAAGGTTGATTACTTGGTAGGGGAACAGTTTCACCAATTTAGGCTTCGGCTTTGGCTTGGGTGCTATATTATTTTGTTGTTGTTTTGGCGAGTCCAGTGCCTGCATTCCATTTACGCCTAAAAGTTTGGCTAAAGAACCGGTTAATTCCGTGAGATCTCCAGTAGTACGTTGAGCACCAGCATTTACAGTATCGAATATATCAGTCACTGGATCACACATGATAATTAACGCATTCAAAGCATCAGAACTGGTGGATTTGAAAGACTCGTCGCTCTCGTCGTTTGTAGTTTTTGGCGGAGCCTGAATACCGACGACAGTTCCCCGCAGTCCAAGTGGTATTGAAGCACCTCGATCTACACATATTACACGATCCAACAGTGCAAATTGCGACCTAGGAATTGGTGCGATACACCCTTTATCCAGACCAGGCTACGAGAATTTTTTAAAAAATCCAAATTAATTATTGTGATTCATTTAAGTGCACATATTTAATCTATGTAATTTTAGCAAACCTTATATAGTAGGTTTGGTCTAGCTGTCCATTGTTTGGCGATCGGGAGATCAGGCTCTGAAGTAGTTGCAATTACATGATTCCATACCATATCGATGTCGTCGTCATCTAACACATTACAGTTTGTTGGGATTCTTGGGAGATTTCTGACTCCGCGGTCCTCTAACCAATTAACAATCTCCATTGTCTTTCCACGAGGATCTGCCGGGAATAAATCTGCCGCGTTGTAAACATCTTTGCTTTTGTCAGCTCTTCCAAGAATTTCAACCACATACGGAAATTTGCTCACGTATTCTAAGATTCATAAAATTACTACATTAATGGCAAGCCAGGGAATCAGTCAAACCTCAAGAGTTAATCAGGCAAAGTATAATTTTCAACATTACCATTAACTAATTTTACTGTATTAGCAGAGTAATGCCACTGTCCGTCTCGTTTGGAGGTATAACCACGTACTTCCATGTTGGTTTTGTTGAACTTCAAATCCAGACCAATGTTAAGTTTCTGAATTTCCGGTTCCAAAGCAGGGAAGTCGTCGTCCTCAGAAGACTCCGAGGAATTGCTGTCACTTAAACTTCCAGACTCTGGGATTTGCTTCTTTTTCCACGATGACTTTTTTGAGGGTTTTCTCGGTTTTTCAACAGAGACTAACACCCTACCAGTAAGTCTTGATAAAGCAAATGAACTTATGTGGCACTTTGATGCGGCAATGTACGGAGGAAAAAAGTCTTGGCTCTTCAGTTGCTTAAGTCCGGTTTTCAACTATATAAAATATTTTTACGTACAAAAACCTTGATGGATGTATGGTATTTGGTATTTCAGACTATTTTCAGTAGATTGCGATGCACGTACCTTAAAATTGCTTTCATCTGTGTTTTTGGGAACTGTCAGATCTACAATAACTGACCCACTTCCTTTATCGTGACCGACAACAACACCCATGGCTCCAAAGAGTTTATCGCCTAAGTAGAAAACTTGATCTCCTATTCGAAACAAGTCCAAGTATGACTTCGCTGTTGCGTTATCCATATAAAACATTTCTGTAACTCTTTCTTCGTAGATTGCCGTTTTCAATGCAAAGGGTTGTTCAATTTGGGTCCACTAGTTGAAAAATGGTTTTTATTAATTTGTGTAATTAGTTGATTCAATACCTTCAAGTTGGTATAATTAATTTTACTTTTGTTTACCTGACTCTCAATTACAACTTTGCCAACACTGTTGCATCGAATTTTCCGTCCTTCCATAATCCGGGCCATCATTATCACGTTCAGTTGTCCAAGTTTAATCCCACGAAATTTTAAATGTCTCTCCACGATTCCCTTTGCCATTACATCAAACGTTTTCTTTGCTGCATCGTCAGTGGTTTTTGGATCTATGTTCAAGCCAAATAAATAATTCATAATGTTTTCGAATACTTCCAAAAACTCGATTTGAAACCTTCGAGGGCATACCTTTAATGACCACGTTATCGCGCCCCAGGATGTATTTGCTTCGTCGAGTGTATATCGATGAAACAAGTGCGCACTCCAAATGTGGCCAATTAACCCATATGGTTTTTCCAAGAATTTTTTTCCCAAGTTTCAGGCCATCCAGTTCGTCCTCTTGCTCTTCTAGACTAAGAATCAGAGACTCCTCTCTAGCGTAGAATTCGAAAACTTTCACTTCCGCTTTACAAATACAGCTCTGCAAGTACAATAAGATTTATTCCTGTACACACTAAAAAAATTAGGTCTAGTAGAAATAATGTTTTATAAGGCCGGCAAAGTTCTTACAGTGAAGGATTTAGATTTTAGAGAGGGAAATCCCTGGTAAATCTTTTTAATATCAGTTTTTGGATGTAAACCTTTGGGAAGTAACTTGGAATTGTACAGCACCTCCCGTATCATATTAATTCTAACATGAGATACTGCTATCTCGGGAAATATGTCTCTGTGAGACTTGATGGGTCCTGTTGACTCCGGCGTATAACTGTCAACATATAAAGATGACCAAAATTAAAGACACAAAATCACTGTTTTAACTTGACTTCAATCTCGTGTTTCAGCAGGCTGCAGAGAGATTTTTCTGTAAAAACTACCTGTGACATAATAATGATCCTCTAGAATTTCTAAATACTTCTTCTTCGCTAAGATTTCTAGCCTCCTTTTCCATTGCAGTCAGTAATTTCTTCTCGTCAATAAATGGAATAAGAACGACTGCCTCCCAATCTTGGCGCTTTCCGTTCAAATCTTGTTCGAATTTCTTCGGATAGTATTCCAATATAGGGGAAATATCATCCGTCATCAGCCACTGTCGTATATAATTAGTATCGATTAGAAGTGAAGAAAACTTGTAACATTTTGATTACTATTATAAAGCTTTGAAGTCCAATGTGCTGAAACCACATCAGTCAACCTCAACAAGCACTAGGTGCTAGGTCATGATTACTTCGGAGCTCATAAAACAACTGGACCACAAATACCCACCTGATAGCAATTTGGAAGTAGCTTTTTGCTCTGTGAAGGGAGCACTGCTAGCAATTGTTCGAAAGGGTTAAAAGGTTGTCCAATTGCAAATTCGATGTGAAAATCACCAAAACTTCTCAGGTCCGATGCATACGGTGCATAATGGGATGGGTAGAACCAACCCCAAGAGCTAACACCTTTGTAATAATAAAGGAGCACCCATTGAATTGCTCGAACATATTCCTTCGCAAAGTCGTGCACGGCGGTACGATCCACTTTCTTAAATTCGCATTTTGTCAGATAGTAGTTGCGCTTATGCTGCATGAACTCCAGACGAAATTCCTCAGTATCGTCCACGGCGAAAAAATCATCGGTTTCCGGAAATACATCTTTGCACATTGTTCCATCCCCATCGCCGCCTTTAATATCGCCAAATATTTCGTCCTCCGTACGCCTAGCAAGAGCTCTTAGTTCATCACACACAGGCTCCAATTCTTCCTCTTCGAACGGCGTGTGATCTTCAAATATGAAGTCCGAAAACTGAAATAAAGATTAAACATGTAACAAATAGTTGAGACAGTCATTTTTCTGCGTTGATCGATGTACTGCAATTGTACAAAATCAAGCGTAACATCAAGATTAAGTTTAGTTACCATCTTTTCTCCTAAAACGATATTCTTTCCAGTTTTGGAGGCCTTGTACTTCATGTCATCATATGTATCCCTGAACTGATCTAAGTCAAACTGACTGAGTCGTTTAATAAAGCTCTCGAATCTTGGGAGATTCAATATGCCATTTTCATTGAGGTAACCATCAAGGGTTGGAAGAACATCCATATATGTTCGATACAACATCGGAAGGGCTCCCTTCACGATATGCAGGTTTGGCAAATGTGGCACAAAATCATTACCCACCAAGATGTTCATGAGTATCCAGTCGTCAATTAAACATTCCAAATTGTACCTAGGGATTTGCACAACACAGTAATTTTAAACTTAAGTTAGTTACCGTCATCGTGGAAAATCCACGGCTGGGACCGCACAGGTAGTAGATATGCTTATGGTCGAGTGGAAATGCCAATTGGTTTGTACTGTCAAATTTTATATTGGATAACAAACTTACACAATACGTGGGTGATTTTCCAGATTAGCTCTAAGTTCTTTAAATTCTTCATCTAAATAGTCCCTAAATAGAGACAAATGGAGCAGAAAGAAAGTTGTTTTCTCCGGTAAAGGGGCTTTGTAATCGCCCTTAGCATTATGATCATCTGGTGGCGGAGGGCCAGGGACCACAACGTTCTGCGCTTGTGATGCTGGGATGTTAGCTGCGTTGTCTATCTTAGGTTCGACATTACTGACAATCGAAGATATCACAGAAATAGCATCAGCGTAAGATTTATCAGTCAAGGCAGGCGGTGTACTCTTTACATATTCCGGTGGCCGTAATATGGAATCTGGGACGTCAGGAGGATTTTCATAGGAGAATACAGATACGTTGGTGAGATCATAAACCACAGATTCATTCGCAACTTTTGGTTTTATCTTCTTTTGTTTCTGATTCCTTCCGTTTTTATTATTGTTGTTGTTCTTCTTCGGTCTGGTGAATTTTACTTCTTCCCTGGAAGGTATAAATTATATATCCAAAAGCTGATAAAACATCCATCCAGGCTGAAAAAATGTATCATCTTGCATAACTTGTGTGATATCGTGATATGGTATGTGCTTACCTAAGTAGAGAAAACCTTAACTCGTGTGTTGACAGTCCCAACATCATCAGATCTGCGTCTAACCCGTATAAGCAGTGCCGAGTTTCAGGATCATATTGAGGCTGTGACCGTATATGACGAATGAAATCCATTATCTTATGTTCTCCTTCTCCAGGTACATCGTGACCAGAAAGGTACACTTTGACACCTAATATCATCGATTTTAGTTCATTAGGACTTATCCTCAGATTTATGTACATTAGTTATTCCAATGGAATTCAATATTACCCTTCCTCTGCCAAAGTGGATCAGTGGTGACTTTCACAGCTACGAAGTATTTGAGTTGCTCATGTAGACGAGCCATAAACTCTGTACCAGGTGTAATACAATTAGAATCAAAACGCTCTTCGTTCGGCAGCTTTTCACCTTGTCTCAGTGCTTCTGCTTCTTGTTCTTCGGCAACTCGTGCTGAACGAAATCGTCTCCCACGTTGCTGCAAAACATAAGACAGGTTAATTTCGTTTACACTTTACAGTAGGTCATAGAGATCTCAGGCAGACAGGGAACTTTATCTGTGGTTAGTTATGTAGTTAGTTAGTCAGTCAGAACTCACCTGATTCATTTTTGCTCGTGGAGCGACGCCATCGATAGCCATGAAAAACACCCTGCATGGCTTTATCATGCGAAAGAGAAAGTCAATGTAATGAAATATATCCCTAAAGATATTTTCCTCCGGTATTCGTAAATGCACATCTTCATCGTTCGGATGGGAGCAATTGTGAATAATCCCATTCATGTCCAAATACAAATTATCAAATTCGGGTATCTGAGACAAACAATCAAATTTCATAATTAAATATTGATTACCAATGCTTTATTAGAGAAGGTCACATGGTATTTTAGAGGTAACAAAAAACTTACTTGATACTCCCTGATTTTTTCATAAAGGCAGGGATAGCGTTCCGAAGTCCATCGATAAAACTTCGGAATACCCATCTTGCAATATTACGAAAATACCAATTCCAACTAAATTAATTAGAGCTCAAAGGTGGCAGTTGGCAGTTGATATAAGCCTTCTTCCTTGTGTCTCTTTGTGTGCTTCCGAGCCTGAAAGTGTAAACAAATACCAAACGTGGTTCAATTAGTACATCACATAATTTTTGGTAGGTACCATTAACTTTCAACTTTGCCTTCTAATATTGAAACAATTAAGAACACAGATGGCAGAAATTGGCCCATGTCAATAAATCATCCTGAATTTCCTACCGAGCTAAATTCCCTTCCTACCAGACAGCAGAGGACAAAACCCATTTGCTACGAGACGAGTAATTTTTGTGGGACTAACTAAACAGCTTGTACGTACCGTACCTTTACAAATTTTCCATTAATTCTCATTTCTTTTGTTGAGCTACTTTTATATTGACTGCATCAAGCTTTAACTATCAACTATATCCTCTCAACTGGGAAGTAAACGCTACTTTAACGAAAATTATTCCCAGTATATCCCTTACGTCATTCAAAACCTACCTACAACGACAAGAACACGACATGCACCCAAAAACTCATGTAACATTTACCAAATTTTACTTCATTCATTATAACATTCACGTACCTATTTTGGACAAATTATTGCAAACTTCACCACAGAATCACTCAACATTTTCCATTATTTATATTTATCTCAACTTGTCTCACTATCACTTTTCTTTCTATATTACTTCTCGTTCTAGTGTGGCTGTATACTACCGCCGCATCAGAAAGTTTTATGAAGGGAATACGTCTATCACGAAGCTAAAAGTGTATCACTTTCAGCTCGAACCAAACCAAATGCATATGTCCAACCAATGTAATGTAAAGTATGCATAAAAAACTTACCTTTTGTAATCCAAGTATCCAATCCACAAAAGTGCTGTCCTTGTGTACCGTGTACACTTCTAAAAATTCCTATGTTTTGCTTGACGTCGATTGGATTGCATCCTTATCCTCTTGAGGCAAGTATAAATGCACTCACTCACACCAGCAGACCACCGGAGTACATATACACTCAATACATGCACTTCATATGCACATTTATATGTATGCAAACACGTAGCTGCTCGTACTTTTATACTTTTAATCAATAGATCTTGTTCTGTTTAATGAATGTTTTAAGAGGATAAATATTCATATTGAATTTGTATTGGAAATGTTATAGGTTTTTTGTGTATTTTGTGATTAGTCTTTGGTATGGAAGGAACTTTTATGCAAATGAACTTGGGAATTATTATTTGTATTTGGCGGTGTTATTAGCCTAACCTTCCCGTTCCATCTGACATCTGATTCTGATAATAAATATTATTGTTTTGGTTTTGGATAATTTTTAAAAAGTTGTTTGTTTACAAACCGTAGTGTTTGGATGTTTTTTGTAACTTGTTTAATTAATCAGTTAATTAAAGTATAAGAATTAAGGAGTAGTGTTGTGTATAGATTTTAGTAGATTTGACGACTTTGAGAGTCTTGTAGATTTCAGTAAATTGTACTGATTTTTATATAAATTCCAGCAGGTGCAAGGAAGTGTTAAAAGTGTATTGTTGTAATTGCAGGTTTTAAATATTTAACGAGGTAAGAACATTATTGAATTGATGGTGTTTTAATTAGCTTTTTATTTGATTTGAGCTCTAATGAGTATGGATTGTAAATTACTTTCAAATTGTTGTTTGTAGGTATTAAAGTTGAAGGGAGGTCTTCATTCAGGCAAGAATGAGCTTAAATCTAAATATTTCATCGACTCCGGTGACGGACGATGACAGTACTGGTAAGAAGAAGAAGAAGCGCAAGTTAGACTTGCCCATTGTTCCAATAAAGAACACAGCGGATTACCAGCGAATGAAACTTCAGCGTTTAATGGCAAACCCTGACAAACCAGTGATGCTACCACATCGACCAAGAGATAAGTCACAACCTCCACCACCAGATTTTGTAAGAAACGTGATGGGTTCCAGTGCAGGCGCTGGAAGTGGAGAATTTCATGTGTATCGACATCTCCGACGGAAGGAATACGCTCGTCAGAAAACTATTCAAGAAAGTGCGAAGCAAGACGAGAAAGATCAAGAATTTCAGGATCGACTTGAGCAGCACAAGCAGGAAGCTGCAATGAAGACAGCCAAGAAAAGAGCGAAACGGCTAAAGAAGAAGATGAAGGCGAAACAACAGAAAGGGAAGAATGGAAATGGCAATGGACAGTCGTCGTCCTCCAATGGGGGAAGCAAAAATGATTCCAATTCTAACCAGAGTGATTCGCCATCATCAGGATCAGATTCTGCGGATAAAGACTCGGACAACGAACAGTAAACGTATAAAAAGTAGTTCAGTAACCAATGTGGTACAAAAAACCTTAAACCTTAGAAGTAATTTTCATTTTTACCTGTAAAAAAGTTTGTTTGTCACGTAGTGGATCTTGCAAGCAATAATATATACCTTGTATCTGTGAATCGAACCGTTTCAATTCTATGCAACGTCATGAAAAGCAATAAATCCGTAGTTGTTAGATATTCTAAATGTATGTATGTGGAAAAAATCCTTCACGATGCAATAAAAATCATTTGTGAGTTCACTAGAGACAGCAACCTACAAATTTTTTGAATACCGATTTTTTAATTGAAAATATCATATAAAATTGAACTGCATTAAAATTGAAATAAGCTACATCCTCGGACATGAATTTCCTACTCTTTGGGCTTATCGAACGTCACTGTTAACTTGTGGCCACAAATTTTTTCCTTCGAAATTCGCCTTCGGGCTTCCATTGCCATCTCGGGTGTTTTGAAATGAACATAACAGCGCCTTTTGTTAAACCTATTAATTTTTATTGCTCCTGGGAATGCCCTTTCCAGTTCATCAGTTGATAACTCGATTGGAATCCATTCCAAAAGTAAACTAAACACAAATGGTGTACAGATTTTCATTAAATACTATAACATGCGTCAAATAGTTAAATTCCATTACAATTACAATAAATTTGACAAGCTTACATGCATGGGTTTAGCACGCGCTTCGATTTCACCACTTCTGATTTTTCAGTTGAAATCACTTCCTTCTTCTTGGGAATCTTGGGGAAAACTGGCCCTAGCTCATCGTTATCCAGCTCCTTTAATGCCTTCGTAACATTGGGAAGATCCAAAGCCTCTTTACATAGAACATACACACGCCTAAAAAGGATACAAAATACATATTAATTAAACTCATTGTAATATAGCAGTTTAATAACTTTAATACATTTAAACTCCAAACTAATCGGGAAACAATACAGACTGGACAGGTCTGGAACATTTAAACGTACCTTGGAACCTTTTGCCGATGAAGATATACACGTTCAACGTTGGGATGAGCTTCCTCCAAAATTTCAACGATCCGCTCCCTCTCCACACGACTTTTGTTTTTGAACGTGACGTACAAGGACCTGTCACATCTCTCACCTAATTTTCTCTCCTTTATGCTAGTTATAGCTGCCTTTCGCATTAGTGTCGAGGTCGACATGCTACTACAGTTAAAATTGAACTATTCTGGCTATAATTTAAAATGGAGAATCAAATTTGTACTGACGCAATTCAAGGCAAATTTGATAATATGATTCACTGGAAATCGAAATACCCTGGATGGAGGTTTAATTCACAACAAATGACAAAAAGTTTTGTGCTTTGGAGCAGTCACTGGGGCAGAATTGTGTGCTTTATAATATTTTTTAATTATCCAAATTTCCAATATGAATTTAGTAACAAAGATATTTAATTCCTATCACATGTTGTCAACTCAGAGGCGAAAACAAAACAAAAACAACAACGTGCTCGTTCCCTACAGCGTGTTTGCTTTGCTACTCCTTCTGTCTTGCATAGAAAGCCGTAGATGCTGAGACGGAATATGCACTAAAACGCTTGGGGTTTAGGTAATACTTTTGCTTAAAGTGGCTTACCGAATATGATGGAGTCAAATTTTCCGAACTCGTGTAATCCATGCCCACTTCCCATTCGGCGAATACTATAATGGCTTAGGACTTTAGGGCCTTAATTAGCGTTAGCAGGGACCGTTAGACCTTTAAGCCCCACCCACTGGCAGTTCGACGGACTGTTTCTTAGGCGAATAGTTGTCTTTTTGTTCTTTTGATGGCTTCTGAATGCTCTTGCTTATCAAATTCTGATAAGTATACACATGGTACATATACACAAAAGGCCTTAGAAAGTTTTTATACATATGCCACCGTTACAACACACCACTTGCCGACGGTAGGCGAAAGGACATTCCATTCGAAGAAAAAGTTTTGTAATGAATAATGATGAATGCAGTAAGATGTCCCAAAGGACATCCTAGAATTGGCGAAGTTTAATTTTGTAAACTGCGAAGATAAGCTCATCCTTCCTCCAGGACTTTTGAAAAATGTCGTATACAGGAGGTGTGCAAATGTCACCGTCTCATCAGTTTGGGGCATGGGATATTCTTAACACGGTAAAAGTTAACGACTTATACACAGTTGTGAAGTACAAATCTCCAGAGACAGGACTGGAGCTGGTACACACCCATGTGGACGGGCCTATGATTCACGCCTACTGCATAATCGGTATTGAAATTTATATTTTAACAGCAAATTTCCCATACAAAGAAAATTAGCTACCACATATAGCTTTCCAATTTTCACATTATTTCGCAATAGCACATAAATGTGAGGACAACTGTGGAATCCCTGATGTCATTAAGCATATGATCTGGCATGGAAGCAGAAGATACCCGTCTTCTGGACTTTTGAACAAAATTGCATGCAAATGTTTCTGCAAACGCCCGGAAATACGGACAGGAAAAGACCATTCTTGTTACAGTTTTTCGTCCGCAGGGAAGCAAGGATTTTCCATGTTCCTTCCAGTCTTCTTTGATCATGTCTTCAATCCTATTTTTCATGAGGCTGCTTTCATTACGGAAGTACGATCGAGACTATAAATCTCTTTAGCTAAGCCTGGCCATTACATCCATTTCCAAGGGTTGACCTGAAATATAAATTTTCAATTCAGGTATACCACGTAGAACCCAACGGCATGGATGGAGGTACCTGCTTCAACTCAATGAAAGCGATTGAGAATGAGCCCCATGAGCTAAGCAGCCTCTCCCTGTTCCGTATGGCTTTCGGAGAAAGTTCTGGTTATAGCTTTAATCACAAAGGAGCGTCCCCCGTGTTTCGCTCCGAATGCAATTTGGAGAAAGTCCGCCACTTCCATGAGAAGTTCTATCATGGCAGCAACTGCTGCTTGGTCGTTGTCGGCGACATAGCAAAGGAAGATTTATTTCGTGCGCTAGCTCCAGTCCTGCAAAATCTCCTTAAACACCATCGTGTAAAGCCTGTCTGGACAAAACCATGGCTGGAAGAACCATTGGGCCAATTTCCGGAAACCGCCGTAGAGCAAATTGAATACCCATGTTCATTCATCGAGCGACCATTCCCATTAGCGAGTGCCTACGTGAAAATCGGGATAATCGCTCCCCCATCGACAGCTTCCCCTGAAAACTTCAATCGTGGCGTAGCCATGCGCTTAATTCTGGAGTACTTGAAAGGACCCATTTCAAATGCGATCACGTCTCAGTCTCTTCCAAATGAAAACAACCCGGAAGGAATATTTTCGTTGGTGCCTTCAGTGGAATACGCAGTGCATGAGCTGAAGCAAACAATTTTCACCATTAATTTTCATAATGTACCCATCGACGTCGTTCCAAATATACCCAAAATTGTCCGGCGAACAATGACTCGTGAGCTCAAACGAAAAATATTCAAGACCCGGAGAATGGTGAAGCTAATTGAGGACTTCTACCAACGGGAACTGAATGACATGGAAAATTGTGTGGCAGAGAAGATTGCCCGTGCGGTGATCCCCGATTTTCTGTACTCCTCTCAGGAAAGTAGTCTCTTGTTTGACCAGAGAATCAACTCAGCATACACGATCCACCTCTTTCTAACTCAAAATATAGAGTTTTGGAAACATGTACTGCAAGCATGCTTTCTGGACGTGAAATGGGCGACAGTCGTGGCTATGCCTAGTCAAACGTTACATGAAAAATTGGAAACTGAAATGCTGGAGAGGATCGAATGGCGATTAGAAAGCGATAATATTAAATACACGAAACGATGGACGAATAGGTTAGCCGCAGCAAAAAAGCTGCTTTCAAAATCTCCTCCGTGGGAGCTTGTTAAGAAATATCCGCTACCCAACGCGGAGTCAATTGGACTCATCAGAATCCTTCGGCAAGATAATCCCGCTTGGGCAAATGACACCTTGTGCAACCTCTATGTGGACGACATTAATTCCAATTACGCATGCTTAACAGTGATCATGGACACCTCAGAGCTTAAAATGGAGCAACGGAAGCATTTAGTTCTATTCGCTGATGCTCTCACTCAAGCACCTTACATTGACAAGTTTGACAAGTTTCACACGGCAAAGGAATGTCAGAGCGAAATTCGTAGTGATGTTCTCAACTATGAAACCTACTTTGGCCTGGAATGGTCACGTCATCCAGAGGATAAGAGCAAATTTGCCTCTGGCAATTTCTCACATTTACTCTGCCTCCGGATTCATATGGAAATCAGTAAAGTGAAAGAAGGTTTTACCTGGGCTCAAATCCTCCTTTGGAATACAAAATGGCAGGCAGAAAAACTGAAGGAAGTAGCATTAAAATTGTCGAGAGAAGCAGACGAGCTTCAGAACAAAGGGACCAACATAACGAACGCCCTTCTCACAGATTCTCTCTACCAAATGAATAGTGTGCCTAGATGCATTTCCTTAATTCGACAAAAGGTGTTTTTGCGACAAATAGCTGAAGACTTGCCGAAATCCATTCGTCGATTATCGAAAATGTTGGAATCCATTCGAAATGCTCTACTCCGTCCCGAAAACGTCACTGTGCACTTAGCGGTTAACTTGGCACGAATGGAATTTCACCTAACTGAAAACCCAGATGCTCGGTTTGCAATATCGGAGCTATTTCGAACAACATTTAATTACACCGATTGGAATTGGGAGTATGAGACAAAGCGGCTGGCCAACAACGCTGACTTAATGTGGATGAAAAGTTCGGAATGCATCAAAAGATGTTGCAGTCAACAAATTTTTCCAGTGTCCAACTCCAATGTGGGGAATTTAATTCAAGTAATTCCTGGAGTGTTATCATACAAGGATCTGGATTATCCTCTGCTACTTCTAGCATCTGCGTACTTCCTTCATGCACCTGATGGACCATTGTACAAGGAAATTATACAATCTGGACTGGCAGAGTTTTCGGATATTCTGGTGGATCCGTTGGAAGGAAAGATTTATTTCGAACTAAGAGCATGTCCTGATCTGAGAACGGCGTACAGTCGGACATTTGATGTTATAGCGAGACACATCATTGAAACAAGGGATGGTGAAGGTGATGTTCCACATGCATTAAACTCAAGCTCGTCGCATTGGGAAAATCATCTCCTTCAGTCGGCGAAAAGCTGGTTAATATTAAAACTTGTCAAGGAGGAGAGTACTCCGATGCAAATGGCATTCTGCTCCCTTGTGGCGTATTACAAGGGAGTCGCTCATGACAGTAGTAGAGAAATTATGGATGCCATTACGAAAGCTACAATTAAGCAAGTGCAAAATGTAGCTCGGAAATATTTTTATCCCTTATTTCTCCAACCATCCACTTGTGCAGCTTGTGTTCAAAGTGATCGCATCTACTCAACCATTGAGGAACTTATGCAGTAAGTTTCCACAATTATTGAAAACTTGTTGTACTGAGCATAGCAAATTTTCTATATCGATCTATCATAAATGGTACTGATATGATTTCCCGTTTCATATAGACGCTGTGGGAAAAGGCTTTCACTTGTGCCACCTTTGGAACAATCCTTCCTTGCTACTTTCAGTCATTAACATTTTAGTGATTTAAACGATGCAGGCATGTACCATATTACATTCTACAAGTTTAATAAATCACCAAAAAATCATGTCGTAATTCGCAATATACAAAGCTACAGCATATATTCGTTTCAAAGCATGAACAAAGGATTATTATGGCAATAGCACATGACAATCTCATAATTTTTGTGTTTCATAACCTGCTCTGGCGGGACATACTTCACACGGCTGAGGAACATGCTTGAGCAAGATGTTTTTGTGTTTTCTTGCCTTGGAAGATCAGTATAGTATTTGATGCAATTTGAATTAAATACTTGCAAGAGCCTCCGAAAACATGGACTCTCAACAAACTGTTCTATTATTGGATGGAGGGTTCTCCAACGAGCTAAATAAGCGGTGTTCATATGATGTCGACAAGGAACCGTTATGGACAGCAAAAGCACTAATAACTGATGCTGAAGCTGTGACTGCAACACATTTGGAATATCTGAAAGGTACATAACACCAGCTTCATCTGGTAAAAGTATATGATAATCACTGATCATGGTACGTGAGTGTTCCCACCTACTACTCAGTAATATAATGTAGCTGGAGCTGATATTATTGAGACCGCCACTTATCAAGCTACAACGAAAGGTCTGCAAGATTCTCTCAATCTTTCACAAAACCAGGCTGAAAATCTAATCGCGGATGCTGTAAAATATGCGGAGAAAGCTGTTGAGCAATTCAAGAATTTGCAGGACAAGAGCTTTCTCTCCCGGCAAGAGCAAGTGAAAGCAAAACTCCCCGTAATAGCCGGTTCAATTGGCCCTTTTGGTGTATATCTTCATGATGGCTCGGAATACAATGGCAGCTACATGGATAAACTGGACGAGAAGGAGATCATGAGTGTGCACTCCGGACGCTTGGAAGTTTTGCTCAAGAGTGGGGTCGATGTTTTGGCAATAGAAACGATGCCTTCGGTTGCGGAAGTGGAAATGATTTTGAAGTTTTTGGAAGCCAAAAATAGTAGCTTGAAAGTCTGGATCTCGTTTACTCTTCAGGTAACAGTCATGCCTGAACCCGAACTACATTCATACAAACTGTAACGGTGTGTATTTATATTGGTACCAAATAAAATATATGTTTTGCAGGAGAATGATCCATCTAAGACTGCATACGGAGATTCGATTATCGACGCTTTTAACTTAGTATCGAAATACACCAATGTCTTCGCGTTTGGTGCAAACTGCATCAATCCGAAGAACGTAACACCTTTCCTGAAGATAGCATCGGACGCAAAAGCTAACAGAATTGGAGGAAACAATGCCGATATAAGGCTGATAATATATCCCAACGTTGGCAAAACCTGGATTTCTGGCCAAGGGTGGGTACTTTTGTATCGCATTAATAGTGAACTAGTTTATGCATTGATTTTATATGGTTCCAAAATCAACACTTCTGATATTATCATAGGTGGTCAGACAAGGATGTTCCTTCTATCTCACAGTACGCCAAGGAATGGCTAGAACATGGAGTGTCCATTATCGGAGGTTGTTGCCAGGTAGGGCCGGAAGAGATTCGTCAGTTGAGATCTGTGGTTGATGAATGGAACATTTCCAGCAACTCCGTAAACCGAGTTGTATAATTGCGAGTCCAGCAAAATATTTTATGATTTTGCGTGCCTAAATATGATTAAACAGATAGGTTGCTGGCCAGTCCATATTTGGGTACTGATTAAGAAACACAAACATTTATTTCTTCTTTGAATAATGGTGTAACATTCAAACTTGGAAATCATAATTATCTATAACTTCTCATTCACGTTACATAATCATGAGATCAATCATCACATTGGTTTCACAAGCAATTTTTATAGAGATTTTTTATGAAATGTAATATGTATGAACTTGACATTAACTACCTACATTCATAAATAATTTCTCATTTTTGTCTGAAAAATTATTGATTACACCAACTCGTATATGGTAGAGGTGGACCTTCGTAATCCCAAGCGATATAGTAATCATAAACTTGTATATAATGATGACGAAGTGTGGTGATCAACTAAAGGGCTCTAAAAGTCCGTTTGCATTTCATATATCTCATCTTTCAAAGGTCTTGGCCAGCAAATTAATCGCTGTCATCATGATGATTATTAGTGGAATGGGAATGTGCATGGAAATTCAGTGGGGTTTTGGTGTCCTCATCCTCATCAGAGCCATATATGATTTCTTCATCGCTGTCATTCACCATTGAAAAGGATGGGTTATCCTTTGTAATCTGAGAAGCTGTAAAACATATTTCCACAAGGTGAGAATGAGAAGGATCACTTACGACTTATAACCACAATAATTTAGACATCCCTCAAAATCATTCAAATATTTACAAATTTTCTCCCAATAACTCATTTTAAAGCAACAAAGAATATGCAACTTCCTCAGCGAGAAAAAATAATAAGTAGTTATGAGGGAAGTCCTTACAAAGGCACATAGACAATTTATGATTGGGGAAAAATAACAGTGCTTATTTAAACTCACTATTATTAAGAACCGCTGATGACGACGGTGAGTACACATAGACCATGGTGAACACATAAAAGTTGAGAAGGCCATAGAAGCACATAAATTCGGCTGAAGATGAGTATTTCGTTGACAAGTCAGCCACGAAGTGATCCTCCAAAATATCCAACCCGAAGCGCATATACGTGATTGCAATCGTAAATTTGACGACAATCAACATCAAGCCAGTAAGGAATTTCAAACGGAGATCTGTGGGTAGTCAAACCATGATCAAAAAATTTAGTGATATTTGAATTATTATAATTATGCTTGATAAATGTCATAAAAGTATATGTGGAAAGTGTTATGCAAATTTTGTAGCATGTCAAATTTCTTCATTACTCTTTCTGCAGAGTGTGCAGATAAGCAACAAAAATACCTATATCCACGGGAGGTTTTTACTAATGATCATCTACCGTAAAAATAAGAATGTCAAGGGCTTATTACCGAAGTACGGCATGGATCTCAGCTCACTGTAAGCCTTCAAAATGAGATACGTCAAGTATAGCACATAGCAAATTCCACAGAGTGAGAAAAAATTCTTCAGCTTCTACAAATGCGAATAAATTATTTTGCAGATTATTAATAATGATGTCGAATTTAATTTAGTTAAACATTAATGGAAAAAGTTGCGCAATGCAAAAGTTTCATGAGCGTACATCAAATTTTTCAGTCTCAACTTCGTAACTGTAAGTAGGGTCCTTGGCTGTATTAATTTTCTGCCACGATGCTAGAATCATAGCTGAAACCCAGAGAGATCCGACGAGAATAAACTTTGGAAGGTAAAACGTTAGAAGTCTTCTCTCCACCTGGATCGAAATATTTAAAATTTAAGTTGTTTGATTTTGTTGCGTTTCGGAGTTTGTGATGCAGAAGGAGCCATCTTTGTAATTTCATACCTGTCGTAATCCATGATACGTAGATAACCAGAAGAGAAGTAAGGTCGAAAGAAAAGAAACTTGAAAGATTGCGTCCATCATCCCAACGAGTGTTGAATTGATGAGGAACATCAGAGGGAATATTGGATCTTTTAATTGCATCAAATTAGTCCGAAATTAGTGTCTTAGATAGAGGCATTGACATTCTTAGCAAATTATATACGCTTGTCGATCAAGCATCAATGCAGTAGCTCTTTTCTGCATCATGAGCGATTGCGATGATTGTGTTCTTGGCATTGGGATATGAATTAATGCCTCAATAAGAGAAAACACCCAAACAATTATCGCATATTGTTCCTCGACTATAGCCAATGACGCGAAGTAAGCAAACCACGTGCAGCAATTTTGTTCCATAAATGAATGATTTACAAAGTATCGTTAAAGTTTTTGATTGTTTTCAGACAATTAAGACTTCTCAAAATTTTCAAAGATATCCTAAAAATTTTGACAGTAACGATTTGTATGAAAGCGGTAAGGATTAATCACAAGCAAAAAACAATTTTTCTAACAAAGTGAGTAAAAAAGGAAATCATTGAGCAAGATTGCGTGATTAAGTCAAATATTGCGAGAAGCTGTGCGTAATTAATTTTAATCAGGAATGCGTTTGTACAGGTCAACTACGAGGACCTTGAATGTATACTAAAGCCCAAAACTCTATTGTATTTCATCTTTGATAATATATGATTTATAACATATTTGCTCATTGTTGCAAAAACGTAAAGCTCTATATTATATCACTTACTGTTGTATTGGAAAAGCATTGGCAGCAGTATTGACATCCATTTTTGCTCAATTGACCAGTCAGCCAACACGTATTTTCGTAGGGTGAACATGAACCAACACTAAAAATGACAAATAGCCTTACATTTATCATAATCATCAAATTATAATCTCAAAAAGAATTTGGCTCTAGCTGCGACTCACTTAAAGCATCATCACACACATCATTCTCATATCTACAACATCGACAGTCAATCATCACTGCATCGTCAGATGCAATCAGCGTAAAAAAATGAAATGCGTGTACATTTCTTCTCGTAGATATTTTTGCGAAACTATAAACGCATACCAATTGGACCAATATGTTTTTACAAGCATTATTAAAAATCTGTCTTTTAAATTTCAAGAAAAAATGTAAGGAATTATTCGCACATTATACATAGGATGCGATTTACAGTGTCTATAACTTGCGCAATGTATAATTACGGGGATCTCACGCCAGTGCCTATGTAAATATTGAACTTTAGAAAATGTTAGCATTTGTCCTAAAAATCAAGAGGATATATCTATAAGTCGAAGTGTCATATCATATACAATATAGGGAACGATGATTCAATATTGTGGCGCAACTGTTTCTTGACTAATCGATTTGTGCGTAAAAATGTACTGAATACTTATATTTGAAATTCGCATAGGTCCTGCAACATATCAGATAAAATTAGAACGAACTACGTGTTTCACGAATTATACGCTGATAATGATCAGAACCTATCACATCGTAGTAGTGCGTAATTTTAAATCCATTTCTATTGCAGCATCAAATTTTAATTGAAAAGCACTCTTACCGTAATCCCAAAGCATGCTGCAGAATAAATGAATCGAAATGACATCTCCATTTGTGTGAAATTTGGGTTGTACGTCTTGAACTGAATTGAAAATGCGACGGTACAGCATACATACAATCCACCAAAACCAAGTTCACAGGTAAGGGCGCAATTTTTTTTGACAATGATATGTTTTTGCACGATCATTAGTTTCGTGGGTGGGCCAGACGAACATTTGCACCAGGGTCGGAGTTCATAAAAAAGTCAGAAATGTAAAAATACAAAGAGGATCAATATCACTATCACAAACAAGATCTTACGCATTCAGACCATCTTACTTTCAAATTGTCCATACGAAAAATTCAAGTATGAAGCATGTACAAAAACTTGGGAAAAAATCGTTACAAAACTGTATGGTTTGACATGATTCTTGATGTAGTATTTCAATGTTCAACTTAACGAACTTGCTGACATGCGTTAAGTTGTTCTTTATAGAAAATACCTGTGTGTACAATAATTTACAGAAGCTCTGTTGCAACTGGCAATGTTCGTAAAACTTCGCTACAAACCATTTCATTTGTCATTGATTTACTATGTGCTCGTATGTGAATTGAACTTGTACTAGTATATATGGCCAATATGGCCGAAGGAATCCGCACTGAAAAAATAATGAAAACCAATTTTCTGTGGAACAATACACAAAGTAGTTTTCTGTCATTTTTTCTGACTGTAACAATGGATTTCATTTGACCATACAGAATTGCAGCAATTTTTGAGAGAGAAGTCTGTAAATAAAATTGAGGAGAAATGAGAAAAGTCTTCTTACATAAAAGTGCACATCCTTAATGTGATAGCGTTCGTTAACTCCTTTAAGATCTGAGAATCTCACGACAATGAAATATTTGGCAAAATCAATGAATCCCAAATGTAGCACTGTGAAGGGCTCGCATTCCCCTTGGCACCTTAGATGTCGTGCTCGTTTGTTCGAAGTATTTAGAATTTTTACTACCGTCCCCGTCGAAATCCCATATAAATCCAATGAGATCGCAAAGGTTTTCTCAAAAGAGTCATCTAACATCATAAATAAAGAATACGCAAGTTATTTTGTACAAATTGCTACAAATACAAAATATGAAATTGCCTTTTCTCGCAAACGTCTTTGCGATGGTCATTGTTGTGCTACTGCTAGAAATGAAGCTTGAATGACAAACTCATTTCAGCTTGATTTTTGCAAGCGTTGCATGAGACGCATCATTTTAGGCATTTGAATTTGTCATTTCTACTCAAAAAACTTATTACCATCTTTGCTCTCAATCTCCAATTTTGCGATCAACCATAGTTGTTGATTGTAAGTTGTCAGTGGTGGCGACTTTAGGATGAAGGGTCCTGCAGACATGTCCGTTACGTTGTCCAAAAATGATGCACGCATCTCCGTCGACCATGTAATTGGTGGCCCTGTCAGAAATATGCATAGAAATAGTACTTACATAACTTTGTAAAGTTAGGTCGGCTTAAACTTTCAAACGTAATAATAAACCTTGACCTTTGTACATCATAAAATGTCATCCTTTAATTAAAATTTTTGTGTGATTGCTAATTCATTGTAATTGAAAGATTTTATAATTAAAAGGGGCAAGGTAAAGTACATATAATTTCTCGTGAAGTACATCAACACGACCGGACAATCCCTGAAGTTTACATAGCGTTCAAATGCATAATATGTGCCCTTGCACCTGATAGTTGTGTTTCTTAAAATGACTCGCCCACACTCCAGCATATATAATAAATGCATAAAAGAATGTGAGCTGAGCAATGAAAAATTTAATACTTGCTACATTTTTGTTTTAACGATAGCCATCACGGAAAACACGCTTTAGTTTGGGTGTCTACATTTCATACAACTTTAAACTTTTAAGGAAACATCGTGACAGAGTAATCGCTAAGCTTTAAGCACTCTGAATATGAAAAACTTTTCTGCTGTCAGGCCTTGCTGTCCGGATGACTGTGGTCAACAGAATAATATGTATATTGAAGTAAACCCAATAATATCATCCAAAACCAATATTGCTTAGAGAGAAACATATATTCACATAACCTTACCCACGAAACCTATGAAGACAACTAGCCCAAGAGCTACAAAGAATCCCAAGAATATCATCACGAATTCTCGTTTGTGCATCGAATATAATCTCATCTGCACAGACCTGCGATACACACAATAACATCATCATGAACAGTTACCATTAAACCAAACATCGATGTATTTTACATTGCGGAAATGAGTTGTATAAAAATGACCACAAATTTTGTGCACATAAATTCATAAAAAGATGGCTCTTTTTGTTTGTACTGGACCACATTTATTACATTTTAAAATCTTTTATATATCCCTTACCTTTCACATCGGTCATGATGATACGCTGGAGCGAGATAACGGTCGAAAACTCCAAATAAGTCACAACATTTCATCGGAAGGGCAGATTTTAAACGGGAAAGCCCACCGTTGGGCATGTAATAGGAATATCCTAGTGCATTTCCTGGTTCCATAATTATATACCACCACACACGGCAATTTTATGAGATTACAGGAAATTAACTTTTATCTCCTTTGCATTTAAATGTCTTCGAACAAGTACTCCCAAAGGCGGTGAAATATCGGCTTATGCAATTTTTTTAGAGTACAGTTATTTATTATCGTAAAGCAACAATTGAGAGGAGGTGTGTGTCTGTGAAGTTTGGTGATATTATGAAAAATGACCATATGTGTGTAGCACGATCACGGAAAGGTAGAAAATGTGAAAGAAATGTGGAAGTAAATACGGGGAAATTTGATCTCCCACGCATAAGCTGTGGATCGATAAAGCTGGAGAAAATACCAAATGCGCATGGAGAAAATTCCTGCTCCAGAAAGAAGGAAAGTAAGCCGGAACTTGTGTAGGCTTTCATTTATAAACTTGGTTGACGTCCTTCTTGCGGAGGATTGGGTTGAAATGGACGATGTTAAAATATGCATTGCATAAGTATGAGTTAGTGCGTTTAATAAAGTTTACGTGCTTATGTTGTGCGTGCTTCATATTATTTGTAATGCGATTAATTCTTTATTGTAATGTTTCAATATTTTATCTTGTATATTTCATGCAATCCATAAAGTACGTAATTTTTAATATTACACAATCGTTCAAACACCGACAAGAAATTATTTTAATTAATCCCGTATTTTAATGTTTTCATCTGTACCATCAGTATATCAGCGTTGCAATAAAAGAAATGACTTCTAAAAATAAAATCTAATGTTTTATAAAAAATATTGCATGCTGTCAGTAATAGATCCAATGGATGTATATGATTCAACACATGTTTTGAGAAAATAATGAAACCTTACATTCGAAAAAGATTCAGTTGATGTCTTATAACATTTTTCACGTGCACATATTTTTGCAATAAGAAATTGATTCAACCATGGCAAGACAATTTTAATCAGGAAGTCATATAGTCATATGAATGAGTCATGTTTAAATTCAATATTTCTCTAGTTTCCCAATAAAACGTGGGCCAGTGATAATGGATTTCAGGAAATTGAATGTCTCAAAATGTCGGGGTAATTGGAGTTTTTTATGTTTTAGTTTTTAGAGTCTCTGAATCTCAAACAGTCTCACTTCTGTCTCCATCCAGATCGGTGGATCATGATTCCTGTAAGCAAGAACAATTGAAAAAATACAACATTAATACCACAAAGAAAACAACATTTGCACATTGAATAGAAGCAAACCCTAAATGGAGACCAGAACAAAGTTGACATGTATATGCTCATTTACGTATGAATTTACACCGAATCGAATCATTTCGTGGCAAAATTGACCGCAAACGTAAAACCCCACTTTTCACACAGAAAAATGCACTTACATAATACATATCTGTATAATGTGCAATATTCCTGCATGTGCGTAGAGATTTACAAATTGCAAGCATTTCCCATTCATCTCCCAAGTTTTTTTTGAATCACCGAAATCAAACACGCAACATCACCAATTTGTAACATGTGTACACTGTCTTCGTGACTTGTAATGTGTGAGTGCAAGTGATGTGGTGGCGAGTCTCACTTTCCACGCATCAAAAGAAGCACGATTTTACACGCAAAAGAAATGGAGGAATGGGAAGGATTATCGCATCCTCAAATTTTTTGTTTGTTACAAACAATGCAACATTCTCAAGATACATACACGACACGAGGAGGCATAGGTGTAAAAAACGAACATATTATTTCCCCGTTGATTTATGACCCTGTGGGTATGATACGTACTAAATTTAGCACAGAATTTCTTGCGCATTGTGTTCTTCTCACGGAGAATAAGTCAATCCATGTGGAGAGGTTTTTACTATACAAATGTTTCTCTCAGGAGAAGGACTTTTACAGATAATGAATGGATTTTTGATATCACACAATCCAAAAAGTGAAGTTGAAGCTTAATGTGATGTAAACGCAGCAGTTAAAACTCTTTTTCTTCTTGTAAAAAAGTCCCACACAGCTACCAATTGTTGAGATGCACTCAGGACAAAAGACAGGTTTTTTCGAGATTACGTAACAAGCAAAAGGACTTAAAGTTATTACCTAATTCGGTAATGCATGTGTCAGATGATGTAGATATTATGTAAATAAGTTGACGAAGATGAACATCGCTTTTTCATCATCGTCGTAATAATAATGGTGGCAATGCAATGATGATGACGAAGATCAGCATCATCTCATCTTAGGCTTGTCATCATCGTTTTTATTATTTACCTGAGATAGATAACTCCCCAAAGATATGTGCGAAACCACATGCTAGTTCCACTGTTCGCCTGATACTTCCTGATTAGGATGGGATGCGGGACAGGTAAGAGGCCGACGAGGGTCCCATGCTGCAAAAACTTGAGGATTTCACTTTCATCTGTCAACCCCCTAGGAAAAAACAAAACAAAGCATCAGGATGACATATTTTTTTCTTCAAAAACTATTCTCTTAAAAGGATGTCATATTTCATGCACGTAGCTCTCCACCTTTAGCACTTGAGCGCATTGTACGGATATATTAACATCGACCAGCTAAACAACTTCATCATCACAATCTTTCTAAAAGGATACTAGAAAACACTATTGGATATATACATATGCTTTGTATTACACCATGTTTTCTAGAGATCCATGGTGTGCCCTTCTGATCACGTATGTAGCACTAATTGTTTTAACACAAATCAAAAAATTTCAGCAGTGGATTTCTTTCACGTTGTGCCAGATAATGTTTTTAACAACATCGTGAGCATGAAATTAGGAGTCCTGATAAGAATTCATCTGTGGGGAAAATTAGCTTTCAAATTAGCTCTACTTCTCGATACTTCATTTTAACTGGGATAATAATCGGCACTTGAACTGCTATTATCGTACCTAACTAAAACTTGTCTTTTATCCATAAGTAAAAAGTGTGACGAGATCCAATGAATGGGTATATACTTGTTTTCAATGAATTCTTGTTATGTTTTAATATGTAAATTGCTTTCCATAACATAATCATTATTACGTAACTAGAAAAAGTTAGTGAAACATATTTGCAGCATTTTTACACACACACTTACAAATTAGCACAAATGAAAAACCTCTTATTTTGGAGATGACTTTTACGAAAGTGAATATCAATAGGAGACTAGCCTCTTCAAAATTAGAATCGAAGTAATACGATACGGGTGCAATCATGCGGAAACGCATGAAGTCCAAATAAGCCCAGAGATGAATTCTTTGTTTTATAAACGGATCGGACCATATCGAAACATATTTGCACAGAAAACATTGATGCATTTTGCTTGTATGAATGCAAATTACATATTTTATGTCTTAATCTCCACTGAATATGGATGAATAAAAGGATTTCTTAGTAAGTTATGTCTCAACTGTGACTTATGACAAAAGTGAAGTTGAGTTGATGACAGCAGACTTTTTCAGACCACGAATTGCTCGATTATAATCAATCAGAGATACATACCTACTCATGAATTTTTGGAGAGCTGATGAACTTTCCAATTTCATTTCAGATATATGCAGTATATGTCTTAGCTTATATGTTCCTCGCACTAATTGTCATTCATTAAGTGAGCTAATGGCTTCTCTCGTAGACGTCCATTGACAAGTTAACAGGAGGAGAGGCCGGCCGTGGTGATGATGAAAGTAACTTCATTGTTCAAAACCAAGCCCCAAATTGTTTACGTTTTCGTTAGAAAATGAATGAATACACGAGAAACATATAATTGAATCGTGTAGGGAAGAGACCTCTACAGTGAGTGGTGCGATGAATTCTTTACCAACCAACACAGAGTTAATGAGTGGTTACACAGTGTGAAAACAAATCAACAATTTTAGAGCAATATGACAATCTCCGATGAGTATAATACAAGAGTGCATAATTACCGTTTTCATTTAATAGCATTGGACACATGGGCTATAATAATAATCATCATGAAATGTATGAAAGCTTGCTCGCTTTGATAGATAATGAGAATTTGAGAACTTACTTGTCAATGCAAATCTTCTCCACCTGTGGAACAAGCACCTGAAGCAGTCGCATCACGGTTTGCAAAGGAAGCTTCGATTTCCATCCCTGGACCCACTCTGGGCTAGGCATCCATTTACTTTCGTTCTGTTGATTTGACCAATCGATTAAATACTTTTAGCTCATCAAAACATTTTTATAAGTCATGAATAACAAGCGGTATATATCTTCAATATTCTCAAAGTAATTTCAAATATGGTCTAAAATGATGTTGAACAGAGAGGAAGAAGAAAAGTTTGTGTGTTTCTTAATTTTTACAAATACATGCAAAAAGAACAAAGAACTGTCTGAAAGATAATACTTTTGCTGTTTCACTTTCAGTTTAAGTTGAACCTATTCACTCTATAATCTAAATGGACAAATGCTCTTAACCCACGCTAACAAATGTCATGCCATAACACATTCCATTTTTTTCAGAAAATCGTGTATTTGAATTTTAAGTGAGTTTATCTCGTCGTATTGATAACAATAATAATTATTACTCGAGAAAAAATTGCCCTTGTGACCGATATTTTTCGTTTACGCATTTTTTTTCCGAGTTTTTTCATATCTGAATTGAGCTCAAGTCCTTGTGTCATTCTTTGCCTCGCTGTATATAAAGCTCCGCATATAAATAATAATAATGACATGCCAAATTATAAACTAAGCGTGTAGTATCTTTGATGAATTGACATTCATTTTCATTTTTATCTCCTCATTCCAATCAAAAGTCATAAGCAAAAATCTCAACAAAATGACACATGTTATTCTTATCAAACTTCAACTTGTAAGAAATTCGCTGTTCGAGAGAGCGAGAGTGTGAGAGACGAGTAAAAATACAAAAAAAACACGAAACAGACATAAAGCAAAAAAATGAAGTTTTGTGCAGAAACTACATGAAAGGGCAGTGTATGCGAAAGGATATTGTATGTAAAGAAACTCACCTGCGACGAAAGCACGGAGAATGATCTCTGCATCTGATTAGGCCCCCCATGAAGAGCCGCACTTGGTTGCTGATTTCGTGCCGATTTCAACCCTGGTGAATCCTTAGAAATTGGCATACTTATGGATCGACTCATTTTCGAGTTGGAATTCGTATCTGACATTATTTGGCATTGATTTTTGTTTGCCGTCACAGCCGCAGATTTACTCGCACCAGATGAAGATTCCGTGTTTGAGTTGATTGTGGATGACTTGTTATTAGTCAAATTACTGCCACATAAATCATCTTCGTTTGCATTTGTCAAATGATCGACGGGACTATCCGAGCTGAGGACTTCTTTGAAGCGAGGTTGGGGAGAGGATGATGATCCCTCCGTTGGGCTTGATGGGGAAGCCATCCCATTCCCACTTCCTCTTGTCAACTGGCTCAACTGTTGAGGGGAAGGATGGGCGCTTTCCTTCTCTGTCATTTTTTCGATACATGGCAAGGTCGCTAAGCTCACTTTGAGTGTGCCAGGCTCAGCAGGCATTGCAGGATGGGAACCTTCCATGGAGGGAGAGTCTGGATGACTTGCTTGTGAAACCGTGCTATCAGTCGAAGGCTTTCTCTCTTTGCCCTGCTCAGACACTGATGCTAAAGAGTTATTTTGATGGGTTTGTGGCTGTTGTTCTCGAAGTTGGTTTTGGGGATCCGCCTTATTGTCTTTGAGTAAGTCGAGTCTACCCTTGGATGGCTTCTTAATCAAGGGTGACTTTCTCAACAGTGATCGATTTATACTTGACGAGTCTGTGGCTAGGTTCGCCAAAGCATGAAAAACATGACGTTTCCTTATGATCGTGTACACTAAATTCGAGTTCCCATCAAATTGATATTGGATGATGTTGTTGAAAATCTCCAACAGGAAAAATACTAGGTGATGATTGTTGGGGCTTGAGAAGAGGAACCACGGGGTGCCAAATGCTTCCAGAAAGTGGAGCAACTTGGTGCTCGCCACCATCGACAATGTCTTCAGATATGGGGACACGTTTACAAGGATTGTCAAAAGGCAATCAAAAAGGGGCTGAAGTCTTTGATGTCCGGTTGTAATGATTTTATGGAAAATGATTATCATCAAGTCGGCATGTGTTCCAGAGAACACTGGAATGTCCATTGGGACCGCTGCAGTGTACGGTTTGTTTAGTCGCACTCCGAAATTCCTTTCGCCGCTCAGAAGCAGAAGGATAAAAACTCCAATGTGCATAAGGCCAACTCTTGCTGGTATATTTGGTGGATAGAATGGATGTGTGGAAATTTGAAGAAAATCAGACAAAAGAACAATCATCAATTTTCACTTGTTAATAAGACTTCCACGTATGTAACATGTACATGAATACTTATGGATTTATAGACACACACACGACTAGTGTGCATGGGCTTAAAAATTATTGGCCAAATCTTGGAAGAAGTAGCAACAAGCCAACAACTAAATGCTACAATATAAACAACCTATAATCATCATATATGAATGCTCATATAATCTTGTTGTCACGAATCAAGGATTAGTTTCAATTTCGCATAATTGTCGGCACAAAAAGCTACAAAAGGGTATACAACACATTATGCCGGTATACATTCCCATTGGTTGTAGTAGTTAGAATAGTGAATTGAATCTCATCGTAAATATGTAATAATAGCGCTTCGAATAAAGCTGAAGGATGTATTTGTGTCACGAATATTCATTCTTTTGCGTTTTGTCGTGAGATGCTAAATTTTTATCTTAAATCGCTACTTTGTACAAAGATTTACATAAAGCATTAAGCCTGCATCGTGAATCAAGTCTGGTGTGGGAATGATGAAGGACGTAATAAAGAAAACTTTTTCCTAAAAATATAAGCATAGTATATATACATGCAATAAAGCAATCATCCCTTCTCCACGTTTAATAACAAAATAACTCAATTAAGGGTCTCTGAAAAAGAGTCTCTATACTTACATTGATCCGCTCTCGCATCATTCAAATGGTACAGAATCGGCACCAGTATGTCGAGTGCGTCACTCGTTTTGAGTACAAAATATAGGAATTTCTGCAACGAGGACCAGACCAAGAGAATGTTTTTGTGTATGTAAAGAATTAATTACACTATGTATATAACAGTAACGATGCTCATGACTCGTATGATTACACAGAAATTATATACCTTATTGTAATCACACGTTTTCCAGAAGAAGATGAGCAGCTCTTGGTGGAACTGAATCTTCTTTGTTGAGTTAGGAAGATAGGTTTGCTGAAGAGGATTATTCATCAGTCTCGTAAAGCCACGGAGAATGAAGTAGAAGTCCTCTTCACGATGTATACGGGACAAGTAGTTGATAAACAAATTATCCATATTCGGCTGAGTCTATATGAGTGTGTGTGTGTACACAAATAATTGTTTATTGTAGACCAATTAGAGAATCCTCCGTAAAACTTTTTTATGCACATTGATGTCTGCACATGCACAAATAATTTCTTTTATGTTTTTGGGGGCGGCAGAGATATATGGTTTCTTGTCATTCTGTCGTCATTCATTATTGTAATAAAGTGCAATCTCTGTGTGAAAGTGCATGTTTAAAAAGAATACGGAAGTAATAGCGAAAATGAAAGACCAAACCTTCACACGAAAGAAGAACAATGGTATATGCACTGACATTCTGCCATCATCAGTCAGTTATTATATTCACTAAATCAGTGTATATAATCACGAGATCTCCGCTAATTCGAAGGGAAAATTCTTCTTCTCTTTTATCACTAATACACAGCCCCCAAATTAAAGAAAGTGAAATTACAAAGAATTTAAAATGAGACACTCTCATCTCCTTCTTTTGAAAGGCATTAAAAAGTTTTCAGAGAGGAGACAACTATAATCCCAAAGTGTCTTGTTAAATTGGGTAAGACGAGTTGGAGACATTTATTTACTCGACAAAGCCCCACTCGACGGGGTGACGTGACGCGTGCCCATTCATCAGATGTAAAAATACATTTTCTCGGGAAAATAATTGCACACTTTTTTCAATTAGTAACGAGATTCTCGCAATTCTCAAATGGGACAAAATTATTTTTTATCGTAAGATTGCTAATTTACTGATTACATGTTTTTGTTCCAGGCAGAGACACTGTGAATTATGAGTTGTATTTAGAACTTATCATCTGCCTTATTAATTAGAGGTATGAATTTCGTTTCGAAATTGATTCTTGCTCATCAAACTCATTCAGGAATTATTTAATTGGGGACTTACGTAACAATAAACTCCAACTGAAGCTTAATGATCATTTCATTTTTGCAGATAAAATGGAAAGCAACCCCATAATTTGCGTAACAGGTAAACATACAAAAAGGATATATTTTATGCAGTGCATGCGCAAAGTGAAATCCATGTTGGGGTCTAACTTTCATCTTCATTGCCATATATATTTAAAAAGCATTTTTTACTCACATCTTCCTCGGTCGAATTGTTCGTGTCATGATCCAAAACAACAACGATAACTTGAAGTGCTGCCTCCACAAGAGCTTCCCGACTATCAGTGAAAATCAAGTGATTGTAGGGTAAACCCATTCCCACGGGATCATAAGAACAGACAACGTTCAACAACGAGGTAAATAATGGAAGTGCATGACGGTTGTCACTCGAAGAAAAGTACTCAATCCATCTATTTGGGACGAGAGCATCTCCTTAAAAAGAAAAAAAGAACGGTTCACTCATATATATTTTTGCAATGATAAAACAAACCTTTCCTTTCACATGCCACATGCGAGAACTAGAATAATTTTTGTCTTATTCTGATTTGTGAAAACTCTTGAAAATCTTCATCTTGTGATTATCCTGTTGCACAATAATAAGTGGTCATGTTCACTTGAGAGTCAGCAGCATTTCGAATTTTTTTCTAAATATGGCTTCTCAAGTGTTTATGCGATTGTCGTAATGTATGAACTAATACGTGGACCAAAGTCATATATATGTGGTAATAGTATAGTGGTTCATGAATTACGCTTCATTTTTCATTATTATTGCTTATCTCTTTGAATGGGACAGTGGATTTCAGATGGACAGTCGGTATCAATTTTGAAAACAGAGATTCTAGTGATTTGACAATCCAATGACAACTGAATGGACATGTCGGTAGATGCAAAAGATTATTAAAGTTTATTATTATTATATTTATTTCTTGACTCTCCTTGAAGCTCGGTGCTGCTACCTCTTTTTGATAATGTTACATCTAGACACAGTTTGAGTCTTCGCTAACACACGTCGTCTCGGTGTAAGATGAGCATTATGTAAATTCGCCGTCCATTCACATTGACTACAGGTGTGTGTAGCATACAACTCTGCGAAGACGATGTGACTCAATACGTGTCTCCTCTGCTGTTTTTTTGACAATGGGTTCCGTTATCAGAGAATAGAATTACATGACAGATGAGCTTAGCTTTCATTTTCTAATTTAGGTTGACAAACGACATTCCCCATTCAGCGTTTTCTAAACAAGCCCTAAAGCATAAATGAACTTATTAGCTAGTCTCTTACCTGTACTAAGACAGGTCTTACTCGCGTTAGCAGGTGCAATTTACAATGACCATCTATCTCGATTCTTGACTGCTTTACAGAGTTTTTTGAACGGAACGAAAATGCATACCTATTTCTCGGTTATGGATCAGCTTGTGGAATTCACTCTAGAACAATTATCTGCAAGTTACAAGTGAATCCACCTAAAGCACTGTTTCCTTAAAGTGTAACTGGCTGCACATTTACGCAAGTGAAATCATCCATTTTATTCGGTCAATAGGAGGTTCAACATCATCTCATAACTCGCAGGTGCACAA
Source organism: Heteromurus nitidus (assembly GCA_034687055.1). NCBI lineage: Eukaryota > Metazoa > Arthropoda > Collembola > Entomobryomorpha > Entomobryidae > Heteromurus > Heteromurus nitidus. Next base: position 42,662 of record JAQFZW010000186.1, on the reverse strand, counting down.
CGATTTTGATTCACTTGATTGCAGCAAAGTGTCCCAGTTATCTGGCAATCTTTCTTTTGGGAAATACAGGGATCCCAATTTGCTCCATATTCTCTCATTGGGAACGAGAAGGAAAACTCTGCGAGCATTGCGAGCAAATGTATATCGCACAAGTCTCTACACATATCTTTAGAGAATTTGCCTGACAGCTCATTCATGATGGACTGATGCACACTGCACACACACACACATTTTTTCTCCCTGAGCTTAAGCATCACAGGCATTTATTGTCATAGTTTGCATAACCCCGCAATTACGCGTCGTTTGACTTCATAGCAAATTTTTTATTCCTCTTCATTCAGTTCCGTTATCTGATTCAACAGATTTTTAACAAATTGCCCAAGAGTGATTTATTTTACGCAAGTGCGAACCGTGTAAATGTTATGAACATATAGCATTACATTTTAAAAAGTTTGTTTCTAGCATTTTTTCATTTGCGCATAAACGATAATGACATAATATGTACTTCAATATTGAATACTAGTTAAATCACCATAATATTCTATATGATCAAGATGAAAAGAATATGATATAATGGTGATGATGATACCAATGATAAGCTATGTAACTGATTACCAGAAGAGAGTAAAAACTAACGGTGAAATCTTACTCACACATAAAATGAAATTACATAAGAGTCTTCAAAAAAATTAGCAGCTTACCAACAGGTGTGACGTAGATTGTTTCACTGAAGCAGGCTAAAAGAAGTTTCAAAATTTCCGTTCGATTTGCATCATGAGCTGGTACATGAGGTGGAGAATAGGCGAATCCTACCCCAGCTTCCCAAATATATTCGCAGCTGTCAATTGACTGTAAATCTTCAGCTCGATCCTAAAACAAATATTGGCAAAACAAAATTCATATGCAATAGGTACTCGAAAATTTCCGTTTATTAGTAATTTCAAATTATTTAATAAATTTTAATCTGTTCATAGAAAAGAAAATTCAATATCTTCCAACATAATAATTAACGGTACTTATATTAGTTTAAGTTTGAGAGTAATCAACAGGAAATTAGCGGTTATGTGCAAATATGCATCTAAAGGTAAATTGGTTTTTTTGCAGCGTGCTAACAACTAAATGAAGCGTGATAATTTGGTCGAAGCGCAAAACAAACACATCTCGTTAGCGTGTTTTTTTCTGATTGACACATATTGCCAAATGCTCTTGATGGAAATTCAGGGAGAACATTTTGTGTGAATGCTTATGTGTGCAAAACAGATTTTCAATTTCAATCAACAATAAATTTTCTAATTGGCGAAATCATGAGGAGAGGATTGCCTCTCGCCGCGACCTCATGAAAGTGATATACAAAATCTTGATTGATCCAAATGCAAGCATTCCTTCGATGAACTCCACGTCCACATTAATGACTTTTAACAGGTTTATCAAAATTCCTACCGAGGGTGATGGGTGATATTACATTCATGAGAGACATATGCTTTTAATTGAATTTTGGCCAAATATGAATTTTCGCATATCTTTCGATTGAATCGACATTTGTATTTTTTGTAATTGATTGATTACACCTATTAATACTTTTCGTTCTCTACGGATTACGTTACAAAACTTGCGAATATTTTTATCTGTTAAATATCAAACATGAGGAGTGCAAGTATACGTGACGATATCAGCATGAGGTTGATTCATAAAATATTGTGTATGCCCAACATTGTATTTAGTGAGCAATTTTTAGACACTATTATGATACTAACTAAGATTCCAAATGAGACCATAAGTGATATAAAAATATGTGTCACATATCATGCCTTCATCCTTTTTGTACCAATTACATTTTTTAAATTCCTTTCGTCAACCCCTAATTTTACCTTCTTTAAAAATTTTGACGTCCATTTCAAAAGCATCTCGGAGTACAGTACCTAATAACTTTAACATTTGCAATCAAAATATTTACTTTGTTTCGCAACTAAAAGATATTTAAGTAGTTGAGCTTCGTCATCACATCATCATCTTTTTTGTGTGTCATCCATGGTCGTACACTGCAAACTGCAAATCTACATCTACGCCATCATATCGTCACTTCATCAAAGTGAAGAATATTATGAGCTGACGACGAAAGGCACAATGCAATATCATATCTTCTCCTCATTTGAAAATCTTTTTAAGCCTTTTAGACAACTATTGCGCAACAAGTGAATAAAACTGTTTCCTCTCATCAGCCATCATCCCCCATCGAAAGATTTATTTCCGTCGGGACGTGATCATAAAAATATTATTTAAGAATAATACTTTTTTATACTTCGAAAAAAATTCCATGCCCTGGCTAATAATAGTCAGCATTTGAGGGGTGTCTTATAATGTTTCATGTTTCACGAAAAAGCTGTTGAACGCTCATTATCTTGTATGAGTGCGACCACACTTCTCTCTCTTGCTTTCTTAATGAACTTGCCCATAACAAACAAAAGCTGCAAAAAATAGGCTATAATCATGACACTCATAATTGACACAATGTGTCTATACGGCTGTACATTTAAATTTACGTTTACCTATATTACATTTGTATTAACTAGAAATGAGAAAAATAAAGTGCCAAAGGGGGTCTTTTCGACTCAAAACTTCAAAGGAGAACCTCTGAAATTTGAGCCCAAGTCCCATTACAAATGTACACAAGGATTTTGGGCCATACAAGAAGAAAGAGGTGAAAATCACACGAGCACGAATATGTGTTTTTAGGCTTATTTGCTAAACTAATTCCATGAGAATTTTCGTGAGATAATGAGAGATTGACATGTGATGTGTGATGGCGAAGAAGATGAGGTTTCGCATAATATGTTACTATATCCATTTATGTGTATATATGTAAGCATTTTTTTTTACATAATATGTGACTAATCAAGGCAATTTTGAAAACGTATATTAGGTACACACTTCACTTACGTCCATCCCTTAGCCAAAGTAGGCACCAAAATAGCCGTAAGCACAAAGCCAAGCCTTTTAAAACATATTTCACTTATCAGAAACCTCTAACTAGCGCATCAACACAAAAGGCATTTAAATAGGATTTTTTTGTACAACAACAACAAGCGACTCACCACAGCCATTACGCACTTTATCCACATCTCAAGAAAATATAGGGAATGTGTAAGCATTTTGCGAAAGTGGATAAGCGTTATCAATAAAAAATGTAACTTACAGGGCCAGATTTTTTGTTGGCTGCAACTGTGAAATCAGGACAGAAGAGTAAATCCTGTAGACAAAAAAAAGTCGAGTAATGATTGAGATTTTGAGATACATACATTTATACATAGTAAACTTGTGTTTAAGGTATAAAATTCCATAAGGCAAGAATATATAGAGCCATAAAACTTTATCTGTCATATAACAGATATAACCCCAGTCCCAGTTATTTAAGACACTGTAAATCAGTTTGATCGTTTCTTTTCATCGTTGACAGCTTCGCAGATGAGTTCTACTATTCTGTTTGAAAGCTTGTTCAAAATTTAAATATTGCCATTGTCAAAAGCAAATTAGAAGAATTCTTACGTGCCCATCTGCCTTGAAGTGTAAAACTGTCTGAGAGAAAAAATATACGACTAAACATTTAATGTTTAGGATCGTCTTCGTCTGCATGCCATCTGTCCGTGACTATTAGACTGGCTGAATAACTGATTTTTTTTCACGCTAAACTGAATGAAGCGCATCTTCTTCGACCTACTGAATTAAGACAGTTTTGATTATGAATGCACATCAACAAAGGAAAAAGTGCGTGCCAACGCCCTTGATAAACGGTTTTTATCTTTGCAGAAACACCTTGAGACAGATATTATAAAACGCGTGGAGTGCGGCAATGAGAAAGAAAATGCATATTCGTAAGTACGGTCTCAAATGGAGAAAGAAGTTCTACGGGGTCATAAATGAATATCGTCAAGAAAGGGTTTAGCTACGTGAGGAGATGATACTTTCAAATTATTCAAAATTAAAATATATAACTTAACACCTCCTTGGGGGAGCGGACTGGATTTCTGGATGACTATACACATACACATCTCCTTAATCTGCAATACCTTCGTTAATGAGACGAGTCTAATGATTCCAGTTTTGCTTCAGCAACAATGAGTAGCCTAGCCTCGCTTCAAATTTATGGCTTCTTTGACATTTATTTACAAGTTGACACCTTTCGTATCGCTTTATTACGCACCCCATTAATCAAGGCATAAAACTTGAAAGTTCAAATGGGAATTTATGAGGTCGCGGTCGGTGATGGTATCACTGATGAGATCGATTTGTCCCGCAAATATAATTATCATATCAACTCATTACGTGAGTAAGGTATTTGACATCTCTGTGTAGAGATATTCACTGTATAAAATCTCAATTGATCAAGGGTGGAAAACAAAGGAGAGATATGATGTGAGAATAAAATGTGTTTCAAAAGCAGCCTTGTGCCTGATAGTGCATAATTTTCTGGTAAATCTGATAAGTAAATCAATTATGAGGATGGGACAGGGACAATCATACACCAAACTTTTTCTTCTGCATTCGACTACATCATGGACAATAACGCCGATCACATCACGGCACACCACCACGCTGAACACCAGCTCTGGCAATGATTTTGAGGCACTTCAATATCTCCTATTTCTTGACCTTAATATTTGTTCTTACAAGTCACACACCCAAAAGGTGGATGTGTTATCTGAAATTGTATCTTAATTTCTCTCGACACCACCAAACCACTCAGCCTTTTACTCCCGAGCCAGTTTACATATATCAGCATTAATTACAGTCGTATAGCAAACGGGAATTTTTCCATTCCGAGGATATACAACATATAATATTAAACATCATAAGAATGAATCTCATTTATTACATAACGTATTGAATGAGAGATGACAAGGCGTTACGCATAGAGAAAGGAGCTATTCATTGCTCACCAAAAGATGTGTACTCATATCTCATATGGCTGATGAGGAATGATATACTGTGAAAATTATCTGATTGAGGGAGTTGATCAACTTACGCAAAGAGCACTGATGAGAGCTTTAGCAAGGGGTAATGTATCTTCATCTTCTTGAGGCTGTCCACTTGGAAGACTTGACCAAAAGAATGTTCGCCAGTCTGGGTCCTCGAGCATATACGGGATGATGCGTGTTAAAAGACGAACGCAATTGAGAGCTACGGAGCAGAAAATCAATAGAGAGAAAAATGCATATATGAAATTCACAGTTTGTGTGGATCTGAGTCATGAGATTAAGATCAACTGCAGTAATATTGGCTGAGCAGTTTCCATAAAGATAAACAAAGATTTTTTTTTCATGCGAGGGTTTACGACAAAAAAATTCGTTCCCGTTTATTTTTATTGCTTCGCTGAAAATCGAGAGAGATGAAACAGGTGCAGAGAGAAAGATCTTCTGAGCCTACGCAGTAATCTAGTATTTAACATGAAACAAATGTGCAATTGCTAAAGTGCATATGACAGACATTACTGTTCCTAGCAGGATTTGAGGGTGTATAGTTTACAAACATTCAAATATTTAGATTTTTCAAGGTGATACACACTTTTGCAGTGGTGCAGCTGTCGCCGAGTTGTTTTCGGGTAAATGATAATTGTACATAAACTGCTATTATTGTACCGGTATAAATTGCACGCTCTGCACTGGTACCGCTCATTTTATTACCTAACATTCCCAGTCCTCTAATGAAAAGTTTCTAGATATAAAACATGCTAGTAGAGAACATCAGCATAATATCTAAGTCATGGCTGCAATGAAGCGAAATAATGTAAATTGGCGAATGTTTGCATCTTTCGAAGTTTCGAACCACATGGTCGTGGTCCACAGTCTCAAAGTCTCAACATGACTTTTAATGGATAAAAAAGGCGTAAAAGAGTAGATCTTTATCTTCGCCACATTAAGTATATATACGCAGAAGCACTCTTTTCATCCGCTTCACTGCCAAATTCTTCTGACAGTTTTTTTTGAAACGGCCTACTGAATTCAAAAGAGCGGAACATTTCTCTGCTGCGATAGAGAGAAAATAAATGGAACTTGAGGTTAAAGGGTAAAGCAACAAAACAGAGCGGAGCATTAAAAAGGCGTGCTCATCACAATGTCAACACGCTCAAGATTGAAATCTTGTCATTTTTTATTTCACAAAAATAAGTAAAACAATGGACTCTCGAAACAAATTGCCGATGATGTGTGTGTGTGTTGTGTGTGCTGCATTAGCATCACAAAAGAGAAGGCTGACTTGACAGCGGTAAATTTGTTGAAGTTGGTTAGGGTCGCATGTTTAACAACCTATAAGTCTATATGTTTTGTGTTATAGTGCCATACTTAAAGCACAATACAAAAGAAACATATTTACAAGTTTATGAATAAAAAACATGTGCATTGCATGCATACAGTAAATTTGTAAAAAAAAGAGCAGCAGAGCTACTCTCATGTGCAAGGGTATGAATGTTAAGTAATAATAACGATGATTTGCTCAAATGAGGTGCACTTGTTCAAAACATTCATGATTTTTATATGGTCAGCCAATTCCCTTGAATAAGTGTGCTTCATAACATCCCCCATTGAGTAATCCCGATAAGGTTTGCACAATTACCTAAAAATAAAATCATCCTTTCTCGATACAAAGCCGGTTATCTCTTACAATAATAATATGCATATAGTACTTTTAAAGGTGTCTACTTTTTGCTCGCGCAGGTGCCTCTTTTCACCTTTGGAATACAAATTCGCATTATATTATACAAGAGATCTTATGTAAAAAAATATATAATTTCAGAGAGTAATAGGCTTCTAGGCAAATTCGGGCACAGTTTGACTGGCACAATTTTCGCCTTCTAAATTATTATGTTTGGGATTACCGGTTTGCTGGTCTTGTTGAGTCCTACAGCTCGTGTCCACTGCTTTAACCAGCTTCTCAACAGCTTTGTAACAGAGTGTGGCCAAGTTGTTCGGTGATTCATCTCGTAACTGCCGTATCTCCGAGGCTGGGATTAGTGTAAAAACGTCTTGCGGACTGTCTACATTGTCGGCCCAAAACTGATCCCAAAATTCCTCATCCCCGGGGTCGATTGGCTGCATATGCAAAAAAAACGTTTGCAAAAAAATTAAAGATGCTCTCGTGAATATCGGATGAGATATGATGAGTAATCATTAAAATATCTTGATTTCATAAATACAAGTAAGTATTACCCTTGTTTTTGTAGACAGTTCGACGAAGGCTTTCCTGAAGTTGAGTTTCGTATCTGCATTACCCATGGCTTCACTTTTTAAACTTTAATTCTGGAACGAGTTTGTCTTTTAATATTTGCAACGCTACTTCACCAGTAATTTGCAACTACATTACTCCAAAATCCCAACACAACTATTTATAATGGTAATTTTCCAGGTAGTCCCTTTCACTTTCAAACAATAAATGTCATTCCGGACAGAAAGGGTCCAATTGTGTCACCCCCTCTTTCTACGCTGTTCCATTTCCAAAATACCCTTCTACTTCGCAACCTATCATGGAACCAAAACAGCTGCTTCAAAATCTGGAAGTTCTGTGTGTGCCCACTCCACTACATTCTCGTATGCAACCACGAGTATTCTTCGCACTATTCAATCAAATGACAGTACTTTGCTTAAAATCAGCACAAAAACTAGCAATTCAGTTTCAGGCTAAATGACTCTTCTCCAGCGAGTTTTACATTTACAATATTAGTAGTCCATAATTTTTCTTTCCCAGGCTGCTGTTCGCAATATGTGCGACGACCTCTCTTCTCTGCTGCTCCGAAATATGTTTTTCTCCTCTCCAGAGTTCTCCACGCACGCAAGCGTTTTCCATAAAAGCTATCGATCTGGAAAGGAATATATATAGTCTTTCCTTTATATTTCCACACTCCAGCAGCAGCTCACACACTCCGCTTGGAACTTGGAAGTTCTTTTTGCAAAGAAGGATATAGTGTAGCACACAGCACCCACGTACCTAAATCTACAGGAAACTGTTTCGAAGCACTATATTGCAACATATAGCGGAAAATAAAAGTGTTCCAGCTCCAGCAAAAATTACGTATTGGACCCACAATCCTCTGTATGTGCGTAGCTTTTGCAGAATATGTGCTCTCAGCTACCCCAACTACTCAAAGTACCTGTAAAAGTGAGCATATTATGTAAGCAATGAGATCGCTCCCAACTCCTCCAAACAGTTACAAAACATATTGCCAACTCATGTATCTCAGCAGATGTCTAAAAAAATATGTTCATATTAGATTTACCTGCATAAAAACTCATCAGTATTACATACATTTGATGCTACAAGTGTGTGTCCTCAGCTTGTGCAAATGTCAGAGAGCGGACAAAGGAGTATAGTAGCCAAAGAAAAGCTTGTATGTTGTGAATGCATCGGTTGATGCATGTGAACACATAATAATTTTATTACTATTTAAAAGTTCTGCTTCATTTGTAGCTAGTATTCAATGCAATCCAATCAGTTTGATGTAAAAATGCACATTCACCCTACCACATATATGCCTATCATTGTAATGACATAAGAGCAACAATCTGTTCTGGCCTTCTAATCCAGAGCAGCAGTACGAAAGAATAATAGAGTATGCATCATGCTATAATCTATAAAAAATACATAATATTCAAATGGTGAGCTAATAATCCCACACGTAATGCTGCATGTTCGCTACTTTGTACAAACAGAATATGTTGTCGCCTCAAAAAAAGTGTGATGAAGCAGGCAAACGTGTACAAAAGGAATGAATGAACGAACGAATGTGTCTTGGCTAAATGAAGCACATGCTCTTTATCAATTAAAACTTTCAAATAGAACAATGCAGTGGCACCTACAACGAAAAATCTCATTATTACGCATAGCCGAAGTCTTAAATGTAATAGCATAAGGCATGTTGTGTGAGATGTGACACTGCGTATATCCATCACAGTGGTGAACGGTGAGAGAAGGGAATGTCAATATCGCTGAAATGTACAGGCATTAATTAACTGACCGCATTCTGATAATTCTGCTATACATATACACATTCATTTATGCTTTAGAAGTTTGGAAGAACCTTATACAGGGACTGGAATATGTGATTGTAGTGTTCATGGTGCGTATTTTCATGCTTTTTAAAATGCTTACAATTTACAATACGCACTTGTTTGTGGTTATTGTTTGTGATTTTGTGAGCAACAAAGACATGGTCATGTATGTATTGGCGTATGTCACTAGACAAAACGTGGGATAATGCACCTTGTACGGTTGTAGGTTCAATGATTGCTGTACTGCACCCAAAGAAGTATCTTTATGAGTGAATACAAAGAATATAGCTCCGTCACTTTTAAACTTGAAAATAAAGAAGTTTTTTTATCGTGCAAATTGTATATCAAAATGAAGCATGTCTAATGACAAGTCGCTAATTAATGATGAGTAGCAGCCGCAGCGACAAACTAATGTATGAAACAACACTTTATCCAACCTGCATAATATGTATTTAACAATTATCGACCTCATTATCTCAAGCACGCAAAAACATGAATACATATAGTCTCACTTAAACAAGAATGGCACAAACTGTTTAAGCAAGTCTACGTTAAATTGACCAGAAAAAATCTCATGGTTCACACTGGTAAAAACGATAAGTGCTATCGCTGGAGGCACATCGAAAACGAAATTAAACGGTTGACAATTCACATATTGTTCGTATATTCATGGTGCATACTTTGCTTCACTTTAATTTGATTAAAATCAGATCAGAACCAAACCAAGTCTGAAGTAGAAGTGAGAGAACATCGTATCAATGTTCGTATTTGTGTGTATGTATACAAGTATAGAGTCTTATAATATGAAAATTTTGTCCTTTGTCTAAAGGACGTTATCTCGTGAAAAGCTAAATGAAGCATAACATCATACTCATCGATCGATCGAAATAAAAAATTCTCTTTTAATGCAGATTCTAGAGTTGGGTTGTGTCATTGAAAGTATTGACGATGAACACAAAAAATGAGATACTGTGTTATATTCCACCAACTTGCAATGTTTCAAACGTTAAACATAATCAAGCCCCATGGACATTAGGGCTGAAGACCATACAGCTCCCAAATTCAAGTCCGCACTGTGTAGCGCTACTTTACATCTACTCATTCAAATCCAACAATGGCTGGTTGATATTGGTCCCTTTCAAGTGCAAAAGGATCCGTCACACTTTTATTATCGCTTGCTGTGAAAAGCAATCATGATCATGAATGATATTTGTAGAGATCACTGCATAATTTTCTGATTGTAGAACATCTCTCTCTGGCTTCAGGCTGTCGTAAAACCCCTGCTAATAATGTCTACGGCAAAACTTCAGGATTGAAAATTTAAAAGGCTACTATGTATATGCGACCATAAAAACGAAGAACCTTGGGGGTATGACAAAAGAATTAGTAGTAAAATAAAAGTTGTCATCATGTCAATTAAGATTGCGACGAATTTACATAATCAATTAACAAGGGGCAGAGTCAGTGTGGTGCCAAGAAATGCCCAGAGTTCATTTTTTCAATCAATGCAATTTGATGAACAGGTAAGCAAGAAGTAGCTTATCTGCTGTCACTGTCGTACTCAATCTGTGTAAAGTATCTACTTAAAGGTGAAGTAGTTACAGTTTTTACAGCTCTACAAGATGGTCATATGTACTGACCTACAGTTAGTTTTGGACAGCATCAGTAACTTTACTGTTTGCATCTTTGCGACAGACAATGATATGCATTTTCAATTTAAATCAACGATACCCTAAAGCCTCTTGTGTTCTACTTTGTTTTAATACCCATTACAATTGTAAACTAGTGCTGATAATAGTTAATCTCAACATCTTTTAGATGCCTTCATTAGTCAGAGGCCTTGCATTTCCACATCGCGGATTCCAATTCAACACGCTTTGGGAGACAAAGACAAAATCAAACAGAACAAGCTCGGAACTTATGTTGATGGCATTATTGACATTCTATGAAAAATGATTTACAGTATTGCTCATGCCTTTCAATTATTTCTCAGTCGTTTCTTAATTAAAACACAATGGTAGCAGCAAGTTGAATATCAATATTTAAATTCTGCAATAAACAAAAAACATATTTATGAGATCGACCTCCAGAATACAAAAAGACAACTTTTTATATCTTTGAAAGGAACAAATATTTACTGAAACCTACTAACCGCGACAGTAAGTCTGAAATGAAACAAGCAATAATGGTTTCAAGACTTAATGCATGTGAACATGGACAAAGAGCAACTTCGCAGTTTAGTTGAGTGTTTGTTTATAGAAAGACAAGTTTTACATGATGCATATGGGTCAAAGACAAGTGGCTTTGATTGGATATTTGTTTTCTAACCATTCCAAATGTGATCTCTCCATATTATGACTTGGGGAATTTACAAATATTTATTGCTCAAAACGCAAATGCGTCAAATGCAATCGTTTGTAATTGTGCGATTTACATAGATCGGCCCTGAGCACTGTAGATCCTCCTGAATAAAGGGATTATTCTTTGGATTTGAACGGAATCATAGTTTGCAAACATGTAGTCTGGTAATTATCAAATGTTTCGTGTAACTTCCATTTTTAATCTTGCCATCTGGCGCAAATAAATCCCGCATGCAGGTACGGTGTGATTAGTGAAGTGACCAAGTCAATGACTGTCGACCACTGCCTTTTGGAGTCATCAGATTTTCGAAAAATAATAATAAATTAGACAGTATAAAATTTAATGATTCTCAGTGGTCCAAGTGTAAATCAGAGCAAATTTTATGTGTGCATATTTATATGCCACACACTATCTGTTGCATCTGTGTGAGCGTGTGTGTGTAATACCTAATTACTTTTTGACCAATCCTCGATAACAAATTATGTTTTTTTTTCTTGAAAGCTCTACCAGAATCAAATGAAGTCATATAAAACATAAAAATCGAGTAATTTTGAATGTTCGGGAGTTGATTGCAAACTTTACGAGTAAAGTATCATTTCAGATTGTCGACCATTTTCAACTCTGCTGTCATTAATCTGCTTGGCAAATTCATATATTATTGCAATCCTAGGGCAATGCATAGTTGATGTTCATTGTGGGGGCCAGTAAAGCATATGCTTCGAATGAAAAAATTTCTAGCTGAAGCAAACCAAACCCAACAAAGAAACCGCAATAATGAATCCTTCCATCCGTCCAACGAAAAGTCGTAAAAATAAAATAATTATTAATCTATGCATAAAACGTGGAGTTCTGTTGTCTGTTGGTAGGAAGGAATAAAAGGCATGTATGTATCAGAGGTACCTGCTCTGTAGTTCAGAGTGAATCGCACATTTATTCATTTCGCTCATTTTTTGAGTCATCAACATTGCACTAACTTGCAAATAACGGGTGAACAGTGCTTGAAAATGCAAAAATAATCACATTCAAGCTTGAATGGACAAGTGGACTTCCACTCTTGATGAAAACATATGTGCAAGAGTCAAAGCCTGCAGCGTTGAATCAACTTTTAATGATTTACGAATCACATGTAGATCACAACTAAGCCTTCATATGTATAGCTTTTCCTATAATATCTTCCAACAGAATCAACCCTGCGTATCTACATGTGTACATCTATCTATATATGCTCTATAATTTGCAAGTATTACTACAAGAATATCAATCAAACCTATAATTACCGCACGACAAAAATGGAGTAAATTAAAATGCAACTCAGGCATCTTTCCCCAAAAAATCGTTTGAAATTCAATAACAAAATACGGTTCTTGTCCGAAGGGCAGTAGCTCATTACTCTGCGCTATCACAAATGAGCTATAATATTTTTTGAAATGATAACGAGTAAACAGGCTGAAAAATGTATCCAACCCATTTTAAATTACATGATATGTACATTCACAATATGTAGGCTTGGAATAAATTGTTCTGTGAAATGCTAAAAATATGAATGTACTTGGCTTTGCAGCAGGATAATATATGCCGTAGAAATCAGTCCCTCAGTTGAGAATAGTATAGTATTCAAAAGTCACGCACTAATGCTCAAAAGTGCATTGTTGTTCGATGATTCACTGGTAAGTATGGGCTACCCTTTGAGGCTACCAACCAGCGTAAAATGATGATCATCACTGTCCCATCGACAGAAAGTCCTCAACTTTTTGATGTGTGTGATGTTGACAAGTGTGTTGTGTGTGCAAGACAGAAAAATGCTTATCATCCTGTGCCAATTTTCACCCTTTTGTTTTACTGATAAGTCCACGAAAGTAGAAAGAAATTTGGACATTTTAGAATATTTTACGAATTCTGTTGGCTTACTTCGTTATCCAAATTTTGTTGAACTTTAAGAAAAACCGTTTCGATTGTAAGGAAAAGCTAAATAGTAACAGCTCCGTGTTATCTAGTTATATTATATCTGGATACAAAAATTATTCATAATTTATTCTACTTCTGGGCTTGCCCGATACACACATTACACACTCTATCATTAACACCTTTACGAATCTGACTAACAAATACATAGTTTTCTGCATGCACCACGTAACGGTTATGATGACACAGATCAGGAAGAACCTAAGGTGGCATTTTCCATTTCCTCATATTACGTATTTTCATGTAGTCTGAAGTCTGATATATACTGATCCCTTTCATCTCCACCTTTGAACGTTTAGGAATTGTCCATTTTGTCAGCTCCCAAAGTCTCAAAAGATACCAAGTAAACATACATATATCTTCAGCATACGCACAGGAACTAAACAAGAAAGTAGCAACAATGCGTAGGCACACCACAACATATTGGATGCTGTGGTAAACTCACGTTCGAGAGAAGTGGAAAGGTATTCTTGAAAGAAAATGACTAATGCCACAAGAGCTTATAGGTATCTTGCATTCGATTGTTGCACGCTCATTTCGTATGTATGTGCTTTTAGCTGCAAGCTCTGTTCAACTTTTTTTCAGAAGACTGCAAGCATACAATATATAATGCATGCATCTCCCAACAATGAGCGACTCTGCATCGTTCCTCACACTCTGAGAAGCTGTAAAAATATGCGAACGTAACGTAATAGCATCTGTCACTTCTTTTATTTTAGCCACAGGTACGTCTTAAGAAACACGCCAACGTAGTTCCTCGCTTTCAGTCTTCATGTGTCCATAGACTTGAGAGCATCTCGATGTACTTCAGTTGCATTTTTGTTAAACAAAGATTTATCAGACTCAACTTCTGGCCATAGTCCACATCATCTTTGTGAATGTGTGAAAAGTCTTTCTCGAGTGTCCACATTTACACGTTCCAAGGAACAGAGAAGATTTCTGTGTGAGTGAAAATCTCATCCTGTGAACTCCGTTCATCAGGACTAATTTCAGTTTCTAAGCATAACACTTGCGTTTGAAAACGTTCACAAAAAACAGAATATTTATTCAATTCAGTTATTTCGACAAGTCGTGTCTCAATCTCGAGTGGACAACATTTCGAAATCTCGGTCGGCAATAATTTTCTTTGTGTGTGCGCATTTCACTTGAGAGCGAAATGACATGAAAAAACTGTCAAAGTAAACCTGTTCCTCGTCTATGAAGCATCCTTCTTTTTCCTCGTTTCCTTTCCGCCTCTTTGTGTCTTGAGAGATTTTAGTTAGCATTTTTTTGTGGATTGCTGCAACTAGATCTCTACGCTCAGGTATTAAGGTCATAAATATTCGTTATTTCGTGTTTGTTTGATAGTTTTTTTGTCGTTTTTGTGACCAAATTACTTTTGTGTTTACATCATTTTACTATTAGTGCTGTAAATTACACTTGTTTTTGTGCCGTTAGTCATACCGAAACCGATACATTTGTTTCAATTCGATACATGCAAAGCCAAAAAAAAGTTTTTTTTGTTGTGAAGTGTTTTTTTTATTATTTCTTCGAACGAAGCGAAACCCCCAACAGTGCGTTTCTGATTTTTTTCTCTCTTAAAATACAATTTCTTGAGGAAAAATACCTTCAACATTGTGAATGAAAAATATTTGGATCGATTTTTAATGGTAAGTTTGACTCCAAAAGTATTCATTATCTCCTCTTACCAGACTGTGTAATCTCATTTTATATAACAACTTACGAGTTTGCATCTCTCTAGCCAACGTATTCATTATAAAATTTGAATTGGAAATATGGTCTATAGGTAGATAGATGGAAGTTAACTCTCTGTAATATACATTTAGCAGTAGAAAGTTGCGCCTACGTAGTACGTACCTTCCTTCGCAGCGAAAAAGTTAGCACAATATAATCAAGAGGAGTGATAAAGGCAGAGAGCTTATAGGTAACTTTCGGCAAGCCACAAAAGCCTCGTTGGGGAAAATATTCCATTCTGCATGGTCACTTGTTATTATTAACTTTTTATATTATGAACATATTTCGAATCTCATCCTAAACGTATGTATGTATAAAGTATAGTGTACAACACAATAGCGTCTTTCAGTTTGTTTGCTAAACTTTTATCTCTGATCTATTATGCTATAAATATCATCATCATCATCTGAACACTATTTGCTCATGTGAGAAAATTTCACTTGAGAAAGTCAATATAGAAATGGGTCTGTGAGATTTGACTAACTTTGGGGATGTGTGAAGTGAGTGAACACTATCGACGTATGTAATGCACCCAGCACAAGCCACATCACACATTCTTTCCGTCCATTTTAAAGAGTTGACGATGGACGATGGACAAAGCAAAAATACGAAACGTAACATTCCTTTGCCATATGCCATAACATATTTATATCTCGTCATCTCTTTCCAAAAAAATCAGAATATTTAAAGCTCAAAGAAAGCGTTTCAAAATGTAAATATTATTAGCTCTGGTCTGACATTCTCTTTGCTGATATATGCGGATGAGGTTGAGGTACAACTTTTGATTCATCCATAATAATATAATCATGTCGAGGAAAAGTGATGTGGTCTATCTTTAGTTTCGTTCAACGTCATGCATTTTCTTGTGAGTCTGACGGAATCGAAGCAAGTTACACGTATCTAGTGTTCACACTCATGAATTCCATAAAATGAAGGTATGAAAAGTGAACAATCGATGAAATCCGGGGATGATTAAAGAATTTGACTAGTCGATTGTTATATAGCCGAAACATTTTTTTGGGGATGTGCACGCACACGGCTTCTCGCAGTGTAAAAGGAAAACTTTTCATTTTCTGCCTGAATAAAAAGTGGGTTCTTGAAAAAAAACCAAGAGAGAGAAAATACACATTATGCGTCTACATTGTGAAGATGATCAGTATGATCACGAATTTAATAATAACTAGAATCAGGTTACTACGTTAGTAGTATAGTGATAGTTGAAAAATGAACGATCAATATCAATAGGATGCGAAAATGCAACTCATACTCATCAGTGCGTGGTTTTATGTTGCGGTGAAGCACGTTAAGCTAAAAGGGCTGCAACATATTATATTAAAACCAAGTGCAGAAGTAATTTACACGCTCAAAAGTTTCAGGTTTTGAGAATTCTGCACCATTCGTCCACTTTTTTGTTTTTAGAGAGACTGAAAAGGATTCATGAGTTCCTTGCGCCAAACGCGAGATTTTTTAAAATGAGATGATTATAGCGATTCGTGCTGATGATGAATGTTATTTTCGTTGCACTTATAAAATCTGAATTGCATTGAGCTTTATAATGTGTTTAAGAGAGGTGAGTGGAGTTGAAGGCACAGAAAAAACTTTCGTGTAATCCTCATAAAAACCCACTGCACTGTAACGTTTTCAAAAGTATATATAATGCTTCCATCTTTCATACTTAACATCTCTGACCAAAAATGTATACTTTTCATATCTTGTTGGATGGAGTAAGAAACGTAACATTAACTCATGTCTTTTAAAGTAAAGCTGGCACACAGATAATGAAAGTGAAATTTTTGGGTGTGTGTGTATGTGCGCATGAAGGAATGTTCGAATTGGGAATTTCCTTACCTTGGTTATCTCCAGTAAAAGTCGAGGGTTTTCTTAATGTAATGGGTCGAAGTTCTGGACAAAAAGCGAAAGATAGATTGTCGTAGTTCTTCAATCCACCCATTAAGACAACGTACAGGTATTTTCTGACGCAACCTACAGAAAAGGGGCCTACCTGGGAATCCCAAAAGGTCGCTTCATGATTTTATTCTAAGTGGTTGCACAAATACGTCGTACTCAACGATTACGTGTTGCTTGCTTAGTCACAACTCACAACAAAAGGAGGTACCTCAGGGGTACGTTCTTTGAAAACTTCAATGCACTTCATCCAGACATCCGTCTCTTTACGCACAAACAAAGGGAAATGTAGGTCGACCGTAATGGAGCTAGACACAAATGTGCCTTCGGAACTCACCGGATTATGAAAAACCTTCCGTTATGGCAGGTAGTTACAATTGAACTTGACTGATTTGTCGATGGGGATCATTTTAGGTCTGAATGTTGAGCTGATCCAAGTCCAACTAGAACTGCGCTTTGATTCCAATCCTTATGAGAAGGTTCACCAAAATAGATCCCACCAATTTCTGAGTGTGATTCTCCTCCTACTATTTGTACGGTTTAAGGACAATGGGTGTAACACCATTGTGTGAATGCTTAGCTTACGGTGTTACGGTACTATAGATAGACAGTAACATGATTAAAAGTATACATTAGCTTTTATACTTGGAGAAGTTATATTTCCAGCTATTATCCCGTAATATTTGTTAAGCTGTAGAGTAAACAGACACGTATATTTTCTAGTGATGGTCCGATAGGTACCAAAAATATTACCGAATGTGCACCGTGATCGTCATAAGCATATTTTTAACTGCAAACATACATGCATTTACGGTATTAACCCAAGTGAAATGTTGGATGAAGATTACTACAAATGCATATGCATATATTTACTATAAATATTGCAACAAGGAAAGTTTCAGGAATTTCCTGGAGCTAACTAATTCAATTGGCTTCGTTATTAGATGACTCATTTTGGGGCAATAGGCACAACTTCAATTTTAATATTTTGCCAGGTTGTTCAACAAGTTACTACAAAATAGCGTAGTAGTTACATACTATCAGTACTAGTATTCCATCTTTTTATTAGTATGCACTCTTTACGACTATGTTCTTCATGGATAAATTCAAGACCAACATATGCATAAACGATAACGTACCATACAATTTTATGTCATTTACATATATTCCTCATTACCGAAACCTCAGACATATCACGTATGCACATAAAAAATTTAATGAAATTTGTAGCATTAAGTAATCTTTTATCCCAACACATCCAATATTTTTTAAAGATTCAACGCAAGTAATTACTTCAACAGTTGATGTGGATGTCAATTAAACACGTGCAAGCAATAATTAAGCTGTTGTTGCACATTCGAAATATTAATCTATAAAAATTAGGATAATCTAAAAAAATATTCACAGCGTCAAGGAACTTTTGTTGCTCGTCTGTTGCTCGCCACCCATCCCCCACTTGTGTGGCATATAATTTTCTTACAGGATATATATCATTTAGAAAGGAAAATTCATCTGAGATGAAAAGTGTTGGCTTGGTTTGAGAAATATTACGTTTCAATATTTTCCTATCGACAAATTATAACCTTAATTATTAAAGTGTAATTTGCATAACATTTTTTGTATCAAGTAGCCACACACAATTTGCTCTCGTACAAAACTAGTAAACTACTTTAATGCTCGTTTGCGCTTGTACAGTAGTGGTGAAAAGAAAGTTGCAAGAAACCTGATCTGTTGTGTGGCAGGCCCGACAACTTTTTGAATACCTACGAAACTTTTGAATATTATTGTTTACCTTGTTAACGGTAGGGCAGTTGGCATTTTACAGAAACGGACACGCGTGATGGAGTAGTAGTGATTTGCATGCTTAAATTCTATTTAGTTCATTTCATGCACGCCGTTGTAACCACATTCTTTAGAAGTATTTCCAACTGAAATGATATAAATTATTCCGGTACAATATAAATGTCGGCATATTTATTGGGAGAGGAATGAAAATACATATTTGTGAAGTAGATGGAAGTTCTGTTTGGGTGATGAAATGTTATATTTTACAACAAGCTTGTGATGATGATGATGATGATGAGCTAGCTGACTAATAAATGCTGTCGACGAACGGAGATTCATGAAAGTCATAATTCATGTGCTAATCAACGACAGGAGCACACGGTCAACAAATATTTCCGTGAGTTTTCCCCTGCGTCATGTTTTGGAAATGGAAAGAAAACGTGGATAATCACTGTCTTTCAACAATTTATAAATAACGTAACACGTGCCATGACCTACAATGCAAAAAAAATCCCGAGAAGGTGCATTATATGTTAAAAAGGTGCATGACTCTGAAATTGTTTCTTAACAAGCTTGTAACGATCATTTTGTTGCCGTCAGAGCATTCGTCTTATAGACACAGATATCATATCACACTGTCAAGGAAAGAATGTGTGTGTGTGGATTCAGTTAGTGAAACGACTCTCTTTTTCATTGGTCTGCTGGTTTTCAGCAGAATCTTTATCACATCATAAGAGATTTTTTTGCAAACATTTTTGCAGTTGAAATTCAAAGTAGATGCAACTGTGTACGGATTACAGTTACATGGTTCATGGTCAGCGCAGAATTATTGTATTACGGTACTAAAGTTGGAGTCGAGATTAATTAATAGTTTAAACATCACATCGGATAATTATGTGTGTATCATTCATGAGCAGATAAGATTTATTTTAACATTCCTGACGTCAATGATTCCTAGGCGTGTATCGAATGACGAAATGCTTCCGAAATCGTCCAGTCCAGACATTTTTTTCGATGTCATTTAGAAATGGCGTAAACCGAAAAGAAGCACTTGTTACTCACAACGCAAGATACGCTTTCATTTTCTATATCCTTCCCTACCATAATTTTAACAACATTGATTTTCCAAACACTGCAGATTGCCTTATTTAATTTAAGTTAACAAAAAATGACATGTTTTAAATTAAAAATGAAATGTTGTTGCGTTGCAAGTCTTACGTTAGAATGAAGCAGTCATTGTGTCGAAGAGCGCTTGCTTAAAATTGTGAGAACGTGTCATTAAAGAACCTGCGATATGTGTATCAACAGATTTAAAAAAAGAGAACATGAAGTAAACAAAAACACGGCCACATCTATCTCTGTCGATGTTTCGCAGCATCGTACGAGAAAAAAACGGCAAAAATTGCAATGCATCTCTATATACCCATCTCACATCGCAACATCATTCACCACATCATCATAATATCATCACAGCGTTCCGCCTTAGATATCATCCTGCAAGGAAATGCCTGATGTGTGAATTTTTCGAGGGGACTCTTTAACTGTGACGGTTTCACTTGTGACAGAAGAGCGAAGAATATTTTTACGAGCATCAAAAAATTCCCTCATAAAGAATATATATTGCAAAGTTGCATGCGGATAAAAAAAATCTCTCTCCCTTCGTAAGTCCGTGAGAAGTTCATTGGAGTTACCAAACTGTGAAAATGGTACAATGATTTTTATAAAGTTTGTGGGACCACCACTTTTATACGAGCTGTCAATTGTATTATGACTTTTTCTTGGGAAGTTGCGAACTCGAAAAGTAGACTCACTCTTCGTCAGTAGCTGTACATATGCACGTACGTCACCCACAACACCAAGATTTGTTATTGCCTCGTGTGGCTTTGCTTAATTTTGAGCGTGTTCTTCTGAGGCGTGCAAGGTACAGAGATTTTTATTGTGCTGCTAAATATTAGTCAGACACGCTTCGTACTTTTGGGTTTAATTAAGTTCTGATTCACATAAATTATATGTGCTGCTGAAGCTGAAGGTGCTTACTGCTTACCTAAATTGAGATGATTCGACCGATGACCTCCTCAATGCGGCAACGAAAACTGCTACATACATACATAATGCATATATAGTTGCGAATGATAAATGTTCTGATTTGTGGCTTAAGTGGAATTATGTCGCCAACTTCATGAAGTGATTATATCCTCATACTATAGGCGTTGGTTAAAGCACCAACCTTCTTTTTTTATTTCTGCATGTTATGCTCGTCTTACTCATATTCCTTTCAGGTGCGAAGTATTTTGACGTGATGGTGTACTTTTGATTAATATTGGCTTTACGTGCTGCCAAAACAGACAACCATCTTTGTTTAACTCAGACACATGATTGATTTTTTATGAGTAATTGGAATTCCTGCCCTCAGCCCAGAGGAAGGAAATTAATTATGATGCTTCTTTCTGCCTGAATCTTTTTAATGTTAGGAATTCCCACATATTGGACATGGATTGATTTGATTCACATATAAGTTCGTTTACCTAATGAAATGTTCTTGACTTACTTGTCACATCATCACAACGTTATAGATTTATAGTATCAGCAAATGAGTAGTAAGCAAACAGCTCATTACTCAATTTAAATAATGATTCCCTGTCATAATCAACAAACAAATTAATTAAAACTTGTATTACAACAGAGACCAAACGTCTAGTATATGGAACAATCATGTAATTCTATTCTAAGCTATTTGTGTATTGTTTAGTCTTTGTTTTATGAACTGGGCATGGGGTGAATTAACTATACTTGACCATGATCGTGATCCACCTCCTCCTCCTCTAACTTTTTTAAAACAAAGCTCATAAGTAATTAGTATAGTTATCTAATTAAACTAACCTTTAAAATTTCAATTCCCATAGTTAGTCTTCATTAAAAGCACGCCTAATTCAGGTGTTTGATGTTTAGATGAAATTGAAAAGCAATATGCCATACCTTTTCAATTGATTTCTTTTTAAGTTACTTATGAAGTTTTTGTAACACATTTCGTTCATCTCTGTTCATCAGGAATATATGACCCTGAGACACGACGCCTTAGAGTTTGGCGAGGTAACTTCGATGTCTTCCTTGAGCTTCCAGAGGAATATTTTCACTTCAAGAGTAGGCGTGTTTCTGATATACATAATATACTGCAGATGAAACCTCACGCAATTATAACCCTGTCATGTCATATTATGGGTGTTTCTTGCATGACTATTAAATAAAATACAGAACGTATATGATTAAGTTTCAACTGGTGATTATGATTATGATTGCAATGTAAGTAGTCAAAAGGTGACCTCCACTTCCATTTTACTCCTCCATTTTATCAAGTTAAAGGTGACCCCAATACTTAAATATTTGAAGCGGAACTCCCGTCTGGACTAAGGTACTAAATAAACGTGGACAAATGAAAATCAAGTGTAGCAGAATAAACAGAATGAAAACGAAATGCTAATAACATCCTGTTTTTCAAGAAATCCCCACAAAAGTTTCAACGTTGCTCTCAATGTATGTTACGTATCATACGTCACATTTAATGTGTCCGTACCAGTTTTACTTGGAAGATGTTTGCACAGTTGCATGATCAGTTTTTCCCATCACATAAGTATTCGTACATGAAGCTGTATATTATTCCTATACTTTCAGTTTTCTTCTCGTCATGGTTCACATACTGATATTTTTTACATAAGAAACAAACCTTTGGACAACCATCCTTTGTCACTGTGTTGAGTCAACATGATGTGTCCAAACGGTCAAAACAGTCGATCCCACCAGACCTTAGCAATCAAAAGTATGATAATATGTCATGACTTAAGATTCATGGTATTTATTTATGAATGTGAATGACTCATCATTCACTTTCATTCATGGGGAAGATTTTTTTGAAAGCTTAGCCAAATGCAAAACGTTCATACGTTCAATCTCTCACACTTTATAGGTTTCCAACTTATGTACTGTACGTCTGATGAGGAACAGTGAGCAACTTATTGGGAATTCCATGTGAGTTACATTGAACGCAGCAAGGTCTTCGAACAAAAATGAAGAATAGTAATGAATATTAATGAGCACTAATATTGGACATTTCGACTTCCTTACAACCGCGTATTATATGCTTGTCAGTATAGTCCCGAATGTCAGAACAGACGATCTTTCAAGTATTGGGTTTAACAAAGAGCTGATTTGGATTCCAAGCACATGCATGCATAAATGTAACGTCACAGGTTTGGCGATTTCCGACGATTGTGTGCAAAACTTACATTTTAGTCATGTTACCTCTTTAAAATATCGTGATTTTCGCACATAGATTTACGAATTTATTTTCCCCTGCCGTTTTGTAGTTGAGAAGCCTTCAAGGCAGAGTTTTCAGGAATGAGTGACGGATGTGCTGTAAGTAATATTTTTTATGCAAAAATAAGTACAATATTGCAAATCTTCACGTCATTCGAGTCTGCATTCGTATAGTATATACTTACCTAATGGGCGATATAGCTATTTGAAATCTAGGTTTTGGTGTCCCTATGCAGATCTCCTAAAATTCCTACAATGGCCAGTTGATTTTTTTACAATTTTGCCTGAGGTTTTTCCTTTTTTGTATGTAATCTTCATAGTTTATTGCACAACACATATTATGCATGTGAATAATGACCACATATCAATCTTTTAAAAGCCACAGTACAATGAAACCCGTCCGGAGGGGATGTAATTCGACTTTTTGATTTATCGTGGTTGGTTGTGGTGTTGTGTTGGTCACTTCGTTTTCAACCTTAGCAAGATTAAAGGATAACTCTGTTTGTAGGTATTTGCAAGAGCATATTTTATGGCGGCACCAAGGGCCCATTTTTACACACAATTGAGCCTTTGTCGTCTCTCTCACACCTTCGCCATCCCTATAAAAACATTCCTCATGTGTTGACATATTCGTTGAGATATGTTTTTCTATAAAAAACGATAAAAGCGCTTCACTCTAGACGCACGAATTTGAAGAGCACGTCGCATCATCAACGGCATCATCGCCACTACCACACATCTTCCATTTCATATTTCACTGTGTCACGTTCCACATGTGTAGCTGGTGCCGTATTATATTTGCATCCAAGTCCATTCCAATTTGCACATCTCCTCACGAGAATCGCGAGACTGAGCATGAGCATTGTTGATGGAAAAATTATAATAACGAGAGTGTTTTAGCGAAAAAAAGAAAGAATGACCATTTTCCTCTTATCTTGGGTTTGCTCTGAATGTGCTTGTCCCAAATTGCACGTCTCTTTGCATACTTTAAGCACGCAGTCAATTCATGGGAAATTTTCTTGCAAAAATTCCATTATTTATCTTTAAAAGGGGGAGGAGAAAATGGCTTCTTAGAAATTGAAAGTGTGCACTTACCGTGTGCAGAGATATAAAAAGTGAAGAAGAAGACTTACTTATTAATGTGGTAAGAAGCAATTTTATAGCAAAAAAATCTTGTGTCCACAAATGATGTATTTTTTACTATCATTGACCGACACCTTTGAAAACAATGACAAAAAATGACAATAAGTGTAAGTATAGGCTTAGTTTAAGCCTTTAATGATTTGTACATAACCATATTATCCTTAAATCATAAGTACTTCTTCCATTAATCACTCCAAGGATTATTCACGTAATAATGTGCAGAAAAAATCATGCGTAGTGGCTAATCAAAAACGCTGTGAACAAAGACAAGCAACCATGTTTTATCCTACTTAAGCTTCTAACGACTAACGACAATCTTGATGATAATATGATTACATAATATGAATGGATACCCAATCCACACATAATGACTACTTATACACTACAACTTTAAGACTTGCATCGAGTGTGCGTGCCGAAAGCGGTTTGTTGTGATGCGTAAAATACGAGCTTTAATCGGCGACGGCGATGATGACGTATCACATCGCAATTAGGAGTTTTAACGCATGCTTACTTCGCCATATTTAATTACAAAGACGACTACGATACAACGCGTTCTCATTTGGGCTGGCAATTTATCGGAATACATCGGTAATCAGTTGTCGTATCAAATCCTTTTAAAGTATTAAGTTCGTTTCACACAAAAATCCTACATTCCAAATACACATATTAATCACTCCTTTGGCCGATATCCAAACCAAACATAGACATGAAGTGTGCGTTCTTTTTTAAAAAAAAAGTGCAAGGAATTGATTCACAAGAATATGTATAATTAGATGATCACAGCTTGCATAATGCCTGAGTAGTTCCTTTATACTTAACTACTTTAAATATACATTGGTTATATATGGTGACGAGACCTGCCATTCATATGCCTGATTTTTCTGAAGTACACACATTTTCCATGAATTCATATATATTATTCATACGATGTGTCCATTCATTCATGTATACATTTGTACACTACAAGTAATTAGTTATGTGACCATATACAGGTTTGAATGGGTGCAGACGGTTGCAAGTTGCAAGAAGGAAAAGAACTTGATAAGTATATGCCGCTATCTCTCTCAACGAAGCCAAGAAATTCTCGGAAGTGGACTTTATCAGCTTCTGATAATCCTCAATATATCTTCATTCGTGAACAAACCATTGATTTACTATCTCATAGAATTACAATCATTTAAGGAATTAATCCTTATGTTCGATATTATACAGGAGTTTTTTGCAAATTGTTTTTGTGCGTGCGTTGCAGCTTGTCTATCTTTGGATCACGTATGCACATAATTATCATTATTCCGTGCATTTATGCATGTTTGAAGATTACAACTTGGCTAGTGCAACTGGTAGGCAGGTAGCTTAATATTATACTCGCATTTGTTTTGTACACTTCCACTTTCGTTAGGCATACGCCTGAGGAAATGTTTCTCTCTTTTTCTGCTTCATAAAAACAAAGTAAACATGGTTCTCTACAATCGACAGAGAGACAACTCGTATATAATCATCCATGCTCATTGTGTGTCCATGCATTCTTGCAGGCAACGAATATGATAGAGATACAAAAACTTCATTTTTTACATCCGGGATTGAGCCTTGAAATGTAGGACGCTATGAAGTATAGAATGCAGTAGCAAGCACATAAGCACGCACACGACAGAGAGCAAACCTTGCAAACATGCGTACTGCACAAAAAACTCTAACAACTAACTTCATTCTTATCTGCATCATCCACCCTCGAGGACCCAACGATATTTATAAAAGGGAATGCAATCGTAGTCATCCATCCGTTCTTTAATACCTTCTTTCATCGTACAAAGTGTTTGTTCTTTCTGAGCTTTTTGTGAAGACAAGACTGTAGCAGACAAATTATTGTCGTTATGCATGAATGCTAGTTATCTATTTTTTAGTAAGGATATGAGTGCGCGAATGACTCGAGCAATAGTGTAATTGTTCACCCATTCACAGACAGAGACATGCATGTACCCAGTCGTCGTAGCTTTGTTTGGGTACAAGTACACTGTACACTTTCAAAGAAAAGAGTAAACAGAATATCTTGAGAGAATGGAAATTTGCAGTTGTTGTGTTCAAATGGTTGGATGTGTATGCATCATTGAATGCTTAAAGGGTATTTTGCTCGTATGCCTCAGGAAGAAGCTTTTTCACTGATTATTATTGTTATTCAACTGTGACTGACTGACTACTGCCCTAAGAAAATCTGCAACTAGTATCCTACTTCCATATATCACACGCTCCACACACACACACACACACACCTTGTTTCTATCATGGCATAATAATGGCTATATTATTGCTACTCTTATGTATGCAAACAAAGGTGTAATAAATGTTTTTTCAAGTATCCTACGTTTTCATGCACAATGCTGAACAATAATGGTTCATATATCACTTCGTCACATCATTATCTTCCAATAGGAGACAGTTACGACTATGAGTCTACACTAGTTGTAGACAACTAGTATCGTTCTCCCAATTTCACTTTCTTTCGTCTGAACATTAATTTTTTGCCAGTTGACATAATAGACGATATGCACTTTTTATGTCATATCCGTCTTCAAGGGATGAGACATGCCTTTATTGTTGTGAAGCGAGCATTTTTTATATTGTTAAAGTGACGTCGCGTCGAAAGTTGCGTTTGCGTGTTCATACTTATTCAGAAGAAGAATGCGTGTGCTGGCTGGTAGCAGCTCTCATTCTTGATGATTTTTTCATACAAAACTTACTTAATTCTTATAATTTTAGGAATTCATGATAACACGAATGCTTTAAAAATAAGAAAAAATGTCTTCAAAGCGTTTTGATATGAAAAGATGGGCAGTTATTAGATAGAAACTAGTTGATCTCATGGATGCTTCGACCTTTTCTTGGAAAAATCCGATTATCTGCCAGTTCATTAGGAGAGAAGGCAAAAGCTCATGCTTGCATTGTAAAAACAGCATGCTAATTTAGTTTTCATTGGTTAAGTCTCCCCTGCTGATGCCCTCGTGTCATTACCACAGTGCAGCTAATTGAAATACCTTGTAGGTTTTAGCGCAGAAATGTGTCTAAAATGGGATTACATAAAATGCACAACGATTTGACACCAGTATGAGTCCTATAGTTTATGTCCTAGTCAAAGAATTGTCCTACCTATGTAAAAACATGTTAAATCAAGGTAACAATTCCTAAGCAATTTTGCTTACTTCTTAATGATAATGCCCTACAGGGGTTCACTCGCTTCCCAGCAGTACGTATTTGTTATAACACACTTATACGTTAGCACCTCTCCTCGTGTGCTATTTCCAATGTGTGGAAAGGTGAAAATTTATCAACAAAACTTTGACAAAACCACATATCAACTTGAATGACTTTGACAAAGTTCTTCTGGCTCTAATTGTAGGTATATATACGTATTTTGCTACAAACATTGCATGTTTCTTTGAAAAGTTTGCATTAATTTGCTCAATGAAACCGAGTCAATATTATCGCGAGGTTCTGCCCCGTCGACGACTTTTCAACGCGATCTGCAATAAAAAGATAATTTGTGTTCAGCTTCATCTCGCATATCAACCTTGTTCCTAAAAAATTAAGAAAACTCTCTTGACTGCTACTCCTTATTACTCATACAGCACATGTATGTGACATGCAAGCACTCTCAAAGTTGAAAGGTTTTTCCATTTTACAACACACATGCGATTGTAATATGTAGGCTGTAAAACACGAGAATGTCATCGATTACACAAGTCGACAAAAAGAATTTCCGGTAGATCACACAAAAACAATGATGAAAAACGGCATTCGAACCATTTGTCTTAATGTAATTAAAGAGCGTGTTCTTGTTTTTTTCTCCACTTTTATTCTAGGTCGGCATTGCTTTT
Source organism: Heteromurus nitidus (assembly GCA_034687055.1). Taxonomy (NCBI): domain Eukaryota; kingdom Metazoa; phylum Arthropoda; class Collembola; order Entomobryomorpha; family Entomobryidae; genus Heteromurus; species Heteromurus nitidus. The sequence goes on along the minus strand of JAQFZW010000186.1, from coordinate 14,554 downwards.
ATCTCTTGAGAGAAGAACACAAAACATGTGGGGGCTACACAGCCCCATAACATCTCATCGAACAAGTCCATGGACCACTCAGAAGGAAAATGAAAGCATGGAGTGTGCCTCTGCTCATTACAATCATGACAGTGATCCCCTGAGGATCCCAAGTTTTCAAAAACTCAGCAAAATGAATAGCCATAAATTGGAGCAGCCTTTCCTCTGCACCCGCAGGAGACTGCGGGCGAGGAGGACAAGTCCAATTTCATCTACGTTTAGTTTGTACATAGTATCGATTCTAGTTTGTTTAACGTTCGAAAGCCTCATCACAAGTAGTTCAGCGGAGCCAATAGTGCCAAGAATTGTTCGCTCTTCGGTGATCCGACCCACAAGAGTCACATATGGAGACATCGAAAAGGCAAACAAAACCTGTGCTCCGAAAGATACCTGTGCCCCCAGCAGAAGTGGTAATTAAGCATAAAAGTTCTGTTCAATCATTCTCATTTTCAAAGAATTATTATAAATCGCTAACCGCTTTATTATGCCTGATTGCAGATCGAAATGGTGCCATGTGGAATGACTGGAAAAAGCGAAATTGCTTCTGTGACCAACAGTGCATTGTGTACGATGACTGCTGCGTGGATTCGTCATACAGGAGGGATCCTAATGTGACTTACAAGAAAAGTGATAATTTCCAGTGTGTCAAGCTGAGACAATTTGGATCGCTTTATATGAAAACCAAGTGCCCAGCTTCGTGGAAGGATGAAACCGTAAGTGGAAGTTTGCTTTTGGTAGTATGCTAAAATGTGCAGAAGATTACTCAAACAATATTTCATATTTAACGAACGCTTTCCTTCTCTGCCTTTTCCTGTCACTGGTGACAAATCCTTTTTGACAAATCACACTTTAAACTAAAAGTGATGGATTTCTCTTAAGACAAACTTTCGCCTACAGGAAGTAGGGATAATAATGCATATTATGTGGAAGTGCACTAAAAGATCTAATGTATGAAAAAGTGTTCGCTTGCACCCTGTGACGCAATTTCCCATTTATCAAGATGACATTTCGTTTTTCGTAGTTTTTGCAATAAAAATGAGTTTTTCTCATCAAGTATATATGTGTGCATCACTCATTCCTCAATACTTCTAAACACACACATCCGAGTATTTACTTATTTGTTGCTTGTCATTATTCGCCGAAAAGCGCCCAAAAAATTTACTTAACTTTAAGTTTAATCTTTTGTATTTTCTACAAAAATCTTTACTCTCGAGGCGGTTTCTTGTTTTCCTCCTTTCTATTTTAAAACTCTGAAAATCTTTCAAGAAACAACTAACAGAGGTAGTTTCAATTTGTAATTTGCAAAATATAGACTCTCTGGGCGGTACAAGTAGTCGAGCAACGAATATTTTTCAGTAATTTCTCTGTATTGATCATTAAAACTGCAAACAAAATGACTACAGGGTGCTCATTCTCTTAATGTCGGAGATGCCGATTGCAGGGAACTCTCTTGTCTGCAGAATTTTTCTGCAAGAAGTGAAATGTTATTTTTCCTTCTTCCTCTATTATGACATGAGACATGACTATAGGAGTCGGTTTACTCTCTGAGCATCTCACTGCACACAAAAATCATTTCCTGTGCCGTGCTTTTCCTTATAATTGCTAGTTAATTTGCATTACTCCTATTATGAGTAAGTTCAGTAGCAAGAAAACAATAGGCTTTCGTCGGCAATTTCACGCTGAGTGTGCAGAAACTTATGCATGCATAAGTGTGCTTCAGCAGCAGCCGTCATTCATCGTATTGTCAAATTGTCATATCCTTGCCGCTATATGCTTATATATGACGAGTAATAATAAATATAGAGAATAATTGACGGAATACATGTTTAAACAATAGATAATTTGAAAGAACATAAAAATTACTTTTACTGTACAGTTAGCTTTATATAATTATGAATTCTTCACATTTGCTAGACGTTCTAATCCTGAAACGAAAACCGGCAGGTAGCTGCAGAGTTTGTTATTCCAAAAATGTTTAAAAAGTCATTTAAATCGAGTATGAGAAGATGTATTATGCAAAAAAATCTCTGCGAAAGGAAATGTCACTTGCACATAATAACACTGGGTTTTTTAAAACTTTTGAATTGTTACGTCAAGCATCTCTAATCTACTGTCCGATACTCTGAACTCTTTTTCACGTTTTTCACGAAACTAATTTGCAAACGGTTTTATCAATGGGACCGTGTGCTTTCGATTAGTTATAGGTTTTTGTATACAATTCCACGCTTGTGTGCAACCAAAAACTTTAAAGTATTTTACCAATTTAACGCTTTTTATGTAACAAACAGATCCGTGCCGGTTGTGAGGATGACAGATCAGCATCATTTGATCCAGTTTCATCCCTTCCCGTGACAAACATGAAATCAGGCTTCACGTTCAGGAACTACTATTGCGCATTGTGCAACAATCAAACATTTAATGATCGAATGGAACTTTGGCAAGCTCGTCTTGAATGTCCGTCCATTACGAATAAGGAGGTAGTTACACCTGAAATGGTTCGAAATCGTTTGGTCTACAGATCAGACCAGGGCTCTTGGGGATTAACTCTTCCACAAGGAGATAACGATATTTGGCATTCCTGCAAGATTGATCCAGTCATTCCAGAAACAGCCACGCAAATGGTGAGATTTTGTAGAGAAGCCATTCGAGACTGCCCGTCTGGATACAATAATACAGAGGTAAGAAGACAATCTTCATTTTCGCCAATTTACTTCCGTAGCTCCGTCTCAACTGTCTTAATACATATTTCGAATTTTTAGTCTCTTATGCAAGTCATACCTATATCAGTTGGACAGGTGTGCAACTGACAACAAGAGTAAAAGCCATTATCTTGTCATCTCGCAATATAAAATGAAACGTAACTTAACAAAGCCAATGTGAAAGTGATTCTAGCACAATTTACGTTGAATCGTTCACTGAGATAAGTACCTAATATCAGGATGATTTTTATTCGAGCATCTTGATTGACAGGAATAATTAAACTTTTAGAATATGCTTGGAGCGTATAATGAGATAACACAAAACACAATAATGGTTTTAACTGATTTCTGTTTATGGTTTATAGTATTGCTAGATTGAACACATTCTACGCGTTTACGCATATTCAGTTCCATTCAAAAAACTTCGTAGTCGTTTTGTCGCAGGTTAATTGCAGGTATTCACAAATGAGTGTTAAATCAAAAGTCATAGGCGCAGCCCGCTTCTACAAAGACTGTTCAACTAGATTTAATAGTTTGAATAATTAACCAAGAGGTACACAGGAAGCATTATATAGTTTAGTTTTTAAAATGTGTGCACATTGCCCCTTATGGTGAATTATAATTAATAATTATTCATCGTGTGGCCAAGGGGCTGCAATATGTCATGAAAAATTGCAATGATGTCTAAGATTTTAATGTGGCCAGTTTTTCCCTTTTTGCACATATATCTAAGGAATGAGTGGTGAGGTGAAACAAGGACCAAGGGAGCATTAGCATTTGTTTTTACAATGCCTTCAGAAAATTTCATCTTTGTATCATTCTCTACTTTTTCCCACGCTCCTTAATTATAAATGCGAATTAGGTAGCAAAGATTTGTTTTCACGTTCACACATTTTGTCAAGCAAGTGTTTTTGTTTTCCTTGCTAAATGATCAATGTTCTACAAAATATGTGACTAAATGAATTTTGTTTTGACGAAATGCCTTCCAGTACTAGGCCCTTATAGGTACTCAAGTGATAATTAAGACTCCCTGTTGTTGCCGAAATGGTCTCTATTATGTATTATTTTCGAAGAAAAAGATTGCCAAACTAAACCTTGTTTCACAATAGAAAAAATATATGCATTAAATGTTTTTCAAGTTGCAGTCTCAACACATACTGGCACTAGATTTATGGTAGCATTATTTTATAGTGTTGTATATTTTTTATTGCATTGCAGCCTGCAGTTGTACAAGGAAAGAGCAAGTGTATGTTTGCGCGTGTGTGGAGATCTCTGGTAGTGATATGAAGGATATGTGAAAATTTATTACGCTCTGAAAACGCAATTCGATTACAACATGACCCAGCAAGCTTTAACAAAACTTTAACACATCAAAATAATTTAATGATATGAAACCACATCTATTTTGCAGAAGGGGGCCCTACATATGTATCTAGCTATCTAGGTATTCAAGAGTAATCATCATTTGTATTCATCATGTGTCGGTTTCATGGTCCGTTGACTTTAAACAAGCCAGCAAATGTCTAAGATTTTTAAAGCTAATTATCAGAAAAGCAAAGGACACCAGACAAGCATTAAAAGTCGACATTTTTGTGAATGAATCATCATTACGAAGTTGTGGCACCGACTACCGACTGCGTGTATCTTAGTGCACACAGTAGTACAGTGGAGTAACACTAAATCTGATGGAATTCGAATAATAATGATACGAATTATATCGTCGCACATCCGTCCAACCTGAAGGATTTGGCAATGTGACTGAAATGTGTTTTTTGTTATAACTTTTATACTCAAAGCTTCCTATCAGATAGATAGAATGGCACATTAAAGAATTACAAGCCAAGCACATGCTCACAACTTGTGTTCGTACACATTCCACACGCGACCATTAATACATATAAACTTACTCGCAAATTAGGTTTGATTTGTTATAGCATTCCAACTTGTCTTTCAACAACATGAAAATCTTTGTTGGTACACTACAAGAAAATTGAGGGGAAAATCATCGCTCATTATGTGAAGCAATTCATTATTAGATGAGATCATCCCCACGGGGGACTGCACATGAAAATGCTCTTGTTGCCCTTATATTCCAAATGTCGTACAGCACACGACACAATTACGTGTGAGACGGGGAGTTACATTTATTTGGGATATTGCACAAATTAAAGTTTTTTTGTGTATATTTTTCCATTCAACAGGTTCACAGGAAGTGTTTGAGCTACACTGCCCAGGTGTACCACATTCATGAAGGGTACCGCAACGTGCATTGTGCGATCTGTAACGGAATCGCAGTGGAGAATCTTATCTGCACACCGAGGTAAGCGTATGAGCAATAATATATTCTAGGGACGGTTTAAAGTATAAAGTTCAATTACCGAAGTCCACTTTGACCCACTGCATGAATGCATGCATGATAATATGCAATATCATCTTGTTATATGGCGTTACATAAATAACTTAACGATTGGACATTTCTTTTGAATTTTAATCAGTGGGCTTGCCAGATCGGGCTTTACGTTTGAATTCAACAATGTGGCATTCTCATTTCTCTTCGACCTGAATACCTTGACCGGAAACCTTGTGGGGCAAGTGGAGAAATGCTCCATGGAACAGATATATGATCCCTTTTCCAAGAAATGTCGCTCAGTATTGTGTGGACCTCGACAAGTGTTCCGCGGTTCGGAGTGTGTCAGCGTGTCAACGTCGACATCAGCTTATAACCCCAACCTCCCGTCTGACGGCAACGAGCTCGGAGATGGCAACGACTTAAATGGGGACGGCACCAACGTTTTGGAAACCACGTCACCAAAGGACGAATATTATTCCACCGAATCGGCGGAAGCTGCAGCCATCGAGGAGTTCGAGCTTTGTCCAAAGATTATACTTAGTCGAGGAGAATACAAGATTTTGGACAATGGCACTGTGTTCATCGAACCCTATGAGAAGTATTTGAAAAAGAGTGATTATCTCGTTCAAGGGGATAACCGCCTCGTAATTTGTTCGGCTCATACGAAGTACTACACGGAGAAATTTGGTGCCACCTGGGGCTTCATGAGTTTTGCGGGCGTTCTCATCAGTTTCGTGTGCCTTCTCCTTCATCTAATCACGTCGTTCATAGTTCCCGAGTTGCGTAACCTATCTGGAAAGAATCTGTCATCTCTGTGTGTGGCATTGCTAATTGCCTACTCAATATTTTTGGCCATGCCCTTCGTCAAGATACCGAGCCATTCGTGCACCGTGATGGCCGTCATTTTATATTACAGGTAATACGCCTAATTTAATTAATCAATTTCATTAGCTCACTAAAAATCTTCGTTTTAAATCAAGGTTGACGTTATGATGAACAAGAGTTTTGTGTGAAACAGTTTTACTCAGCGACCCAGTGATCCATATATTCCGTATCCAAAATATATAAGCCATATGCATGTCGCGTTGCGTTCGTTCATTTTTGCATTCAACATTCCTTAAATTCATATTGAACTATTTGCAATCAACTTGCATTGTTGTAATATACCTAATGACCTGGACTCATGCCTATAAAAAATTATTCGTCAATCAATCTTCAGAGAAGATTTATAGGTGTAATCAACCTGAGCGTGTGCACAGTGCACGCGTCTGCAAAGGCATGCAAATAATATTTTTATGCAAATATTTTAACAATAGCACGTGTACTTCTCAAGATGAAATCAATTAATTTAAATTTCCCTAAAGTTATAGAATGAAGGATATTTTTAGCAAAAACTATGAAGACCTTGAGCTTTTGTTAGACTGCCGGTTAACACTCATCGGTCCACGCTTACATTGAGAAGTAGTTAACAGACTACCACTTATATGAATTTAATTCGTTTTTTCGCTTTAGTTTAATGGCATCATTTTGCTGGATGTTGGTACTCGCCTTTGATGTCTGCATGACCCTCCGGAGAGCAACTCAAGAACTTCGAGTCTCTTCAGGCTCTCAATGGATGCGATTCTTCTTTTACTCCACATTTGGATGGTTGTTCCCAGCAATATTGGTGACTTTGGCTGTGGTCGCGGAGTTCCTTCCGGCGGATGTGATGCCTTGGCCCTACACCCCCAACTTTGGTCGGCATAACTGCTGGTTTGGACAAAAGCAGGCTTTACTCACCTACTTTGTTGGACCAGTGGCCTTCATTCTCATTCTGAATGTTATACTCTTCATTGACTCAGCCCGGTTGATTGCTTCAACCACTCAAGGAACTGCAAAGGCCAAGGCTTGTGGCCCTTCCCACAGAAACTTTCAGTAAGTTTTCGCAAGTATTTGCAAAAATTTTAAACTTCATCATAACTTATATAAGTTACATATCTTCGTGGTTTTGTTTATACATAAATATATACCTATGCACTGTTTTAAGCCTGAAGGTATATTTTTATTTTAAACTATCGGTTGCGTTAAAGGCATAACCTTAAAACTTCTCACGATACAACAATGATTGTGAAAGTTTGTTCGATTCAATTTGTAATTAGTCGGTCATGATTGTTCTTTTTAGCGAGTGGAGTGTGGGCTTCTTCATGTAACAATAGTTATATGGTCTCCTCTCACACTTTGTAAATGAGAAAGGAAGAAAATATCCTTGCGTATGCCATAATATACACTTATATCCTATTTAGAGTTTTTTTCTCTAAATGTGAAGTTAAAAGCAGGTAAATACGGTCATAAACAGTATATTCATTCTGTTTTAGCAAACATATAAAAGTCTCATTTCTCAAAAGTCTCTATTCATAGTGATCTTGGCACACTTATGGCTACTATATTTGATGAGTTTACATAATGCTTCAAAGGTAGCTCATTCATGCACTTACTTCATTTCATTACTGAACAAAGTTCATACACACATACATACATTTATGGCAGAATGAGTGGAAGAAAAGTTTGAAAGATGGATAATTTTTAATAATATAACTAAAATGCATGCACATGTACAATCGCATATGTATAACACTCACATTTTATCACAGCTCAGTGTTCTTGGAAAGTTTTGAAAGTCTCCAATTGGCACTGCATTACCAAGCATATGCATAGCAATGATTTTTATCAAAAATAGGTTTAAGAGATTCTTAAGTTGAGACTATCAAACTATGAGTAGTTAAACATATATGAACTTGTTCATACAAACAAACAGAAAAATGTTAGATGTGTTAATAAGTGCAAAAGCATAAATCCTACACGATCCAACTTACATGTCAATGTCTTGATGATGACATTTATTTTTCTAAAGAACGCCTAATGCAACGGCGAACTTGTAACCAGTACCCTTTAGAAACAATAGGACATATATATTATACATATGCATATTTCACTCGTAATAATTATTACAAGAATAATGGAGAATTAAAAATTAAAACTCCCGAGACGATATTCAGATAAGAGTAAAGAAAAAACAATGTAGTAATAAAACTGCAGTCAGGAACAGTCTAGTATGTGAACTTTCCATTTCTTACTTAATTCCGTTTGTTTGTTGCAGGAAGTTGAAAACTAAGCAGTATACATTTTCCCTACATTCTTGTCTTGCCTTGTAAGAAACATGAGGAATCCCATATCATATTCATGCCTGTTTTGGGATTACATGTCATAATTTTTAACTTAATTGAAAAATATCAACCGTACAAGTGCAAACTTAAATCCTATGCAGCTACATAACATCAATAACATGCGAGTCCAGCAGAAGAAGCCCATGCAAAAAAGCGTTATATGCCAGCGATCAATCAATGGAAAGTAAAAGTTTCATTGTTGCATTTTTATTTAATTTTAAATACAAATAGAAGAAATTCATTAGTAATAAATATGGCATTCTAAAGAGAAGCACATTGTTAAAGCTGAAGTTTCTATTTTCACAAGGGGAAGAAACCATATAGGTAAAAACTTTAGCAAAATTAGCACACATCAGAGAACACTCCTTACTTTGCACTATGATCTACACACGACTACTTACAATATACGTTTGATTTATCTGAGGTATGCATCCTGATTGGTATCTTAAGACAGCTCGATTGATTACCTTTTAAATTTGATTCAAAAAGCCTTATCAGTAACAAAATATAATATTTGCTAAACTTGCTTGCAGTTTCATTCCCCATACATAATCATATACACATATAAGAAGTAGGAACTTATTCACTTCATTATAGATATAATTTCAGGTAAAATCCAATTTAGAAAGTGTGCATCCTGTAATCCCCTGTTGCATATTGTAAGACTTTAAGAATTTACTTTATCTGCCTCGAATTTATGTGCTTCAACTCTTCGCTGGCATGTTCAAAATTATGTATGAGAGTGCAGCATCTTCATCAGTGAGGCTTATCATGAAGCTTATCAAATTTATGAACTTACAGGTGTTACGCTCTATATTTATGTATATAGCATGTTTGTATGTTTGTAATTTATCGCTGAGCACTGGAGTAAAGACAAAGCCTACCCAGAGCATCTTATAAATTCCAGAAGACTGGAACTGGAAATTAATGATGATATGCATTTGTAATTTCAGATTGTACCTTCGTTTGGCACTGCTCATGGGAATAAGTTGGATCCTAGGAATTGTCGCCGGATATGTGGTAATTAATAACTAAAAATTAGTTAATTAAAAATATTACTTACTTATGATATTAATATTAATTGATAATTATTATTCTCTTAGGATGTTCCCGAACTATGGATTGTGTTCATAGTTATTAACTCGCTTCAGGGTCTATTCATCTTCATTGCATTCACGTGCTCCCCGAAAGTGAGGAAGGTTCTGAGAACAAAGATTTGTTGCACCTCGACAATCCCCGCGGCGTCCTGGACCTGGTCTGGAGTGGGAGGACATCATATGGCCCGTGCCGCGTCGTCGTCTTCAGGGCACACAAAAAGATCGGATCTGGAACCAAGGGATTCTTCAGATTCATCCCACTCGCCTTATCATACTCAACACGGAGGTCATCATAATGGTAATGGAAATGGAAATGGCAACGGAAATGGACACCATCTTCATCATCAGCATATTGGCCATTCCAATCATCATCATCAATCTCTGCACGCCCTAGGATCGGGGAAAATGTACCGTGCACCTTCAGTTGAATTATATCGTTCACTCAATACCTAAAATGCAGTATAACTTTAAATGTAATTTTAATTTTTAAGCTAGCGTAGCGTATGATGAATAGATGGGTGAAGAATGAATGAATGAATGCGATTTTTGTACGTTTTGATATTTTTGCAAGCGTCACAAGATATATAATATTTTGTTCTTCCGCTGTTCTATGTGCTTTGATAACCGATTTATAGTGTATAGCTTCTTGAGAATCCTTTATTTCATCGTAGTTCCTCGCAGCATTGTAGTTGAGAAAGATGGAGAATGAAGGTATAAATGATTCGTTTGATAGTTTGTAGAAATTTTTACTGATAATGAAATAATGATTACGCTGCGCTATGCTGTCCTGGTTTTCTGTTCTGTAACAAAGCCATTGATAAGCAGGAGAATGATCTACCGGTACATACAAAATTGCATGAAAAATTTTCCAATAAGAGGTCTAACGAATATGTATGGAAGAATTTTTGGTTAACCTGTACTTAATCAAGTTTTACACTTGGAGTTGACAAATGTAAGATTTAAAAAGTGAAATACTGATTGGTACATGTAGCGCTAGTGCCAGAATCAGCTCAAGTCAAATGTACATAGATTAAGTATTATTTTAAAGAAGTGTGGGCAGCATTTGGGTGAACTTACGATTAATGGTGAAAGAACATAACGAACCCAGTTTTCCTTCATAATTAGTGTCAGTACAGAGATGCCCACATCGAACTCGTATCTTTACGAATCTACAAATAATGACTGTTTACGCTGCAGTTAAAAAATCACACAAAAATGTTTATTTTTAAGAAAACAGAGAAACGCACGTGAATAAATTTTGACCATGTTGAAACAAAGAGAACAAATCCCGAATAACACTTATTTTATTCTATAGCTTATCAATCAAATCAAATAGAGTATTAAAACTGTAATTTCTTTTACTCTATTCAATGTTACTGTATGACTTAAGATTGGAATACAAAAACATTATAATCGCATATTTCAAATGCCACAAACACAAGCATTATTTCTTTTGTTTCTTCTTCTCTGCCTCCTCTTCTTTCTCTTTCTCAACCTCCTTTACGTATTTGTCAATTGTGTCAATATCCAACATCTGCAAAAGGATTTTATAGAACAAGTATCCAATTTAAACACCTCATCAAATAATTAAAGCATTCCTTCAACCATACGTAGATACACCAAAGCCTGTATAATTACCTGCATAACTTGACCTCTACGCATAATCGCGATTTCCAGATTTTTTCCACCTGATTGAACTACTTCGAGTAAGGCACGAATAGCTAGTTTAATCGTTTTCTGCTCTACACTAACATCGTCGGGAGTATAATACTTCTCCAAGAACTCTCGAACCTGAAAAAATAGGTTGACCCCAACTTTTAAAATTACATAAAACACGAAATGGGTGGTAAACATAAGATCAAAACAGGTAAATATTTTCGAAAGACAACACATACCGTCTTCGCATTTCTCCCAGTAGCATTAGCCTTCCATTCATGGTAAGTTCCAGAGGGCTCCGTCTGATACAATCTTGGAGTACCATCCAAATCAAAGCCACCAATTAAACATGATATCCCGAAAGGACGACGACCATTGCTTTGGGTGTAGCGTTGTTTCAGCTCTGGAAAACGACAACAACAAAATAATCACTGCCAATAACGGAAATAACAAACAATTATTGCAAAACCACCTTTAATTTCATTCTCACCTGCAATATGACGAGTAATATATTCTAACGAGACAGGATCTTCCACATTCAGTCGATGAGACTGGCATTCCACCCTCGCCCGATCTATTAATATTCTCGCATCCGCTGTTAACCCAGCAAACGCCATTACCACATGGTCATCCAACAAACAGATTTTTCTAACGGTGCGCTCTTCTTGAAGCTTAGCTACGGACTTCTTCTCCACACCAAGAACAACGCAGTCTAATCCTCTAACACCGACCTAATATGGAATTGAATTGTCAACATTACATTTTCTTGCACATGCAATCTTTGTAAAAGTAAATCTGATCTTAACGATCTTAACTTCACTTACGGCAGTGGAGCCCTTCTTAACTGCTTCCTGAGCATATTCCACTTGAAATAGATGACCATCCGGAGAAAAGACTGTAATGGCTCGATCATATCTGGAGGTACCCATTGTATTGTCTTATCTGCTGCTGACGATTGGAACAAGAGCTGCAATTAAAGAATTTTAATTGTTTTTATTTTTCTTCATTTCACAATACCATGTCACTTATTATTCAGAACATTCAGAGTCTACAATAGTGTCACCTGTTTCTTCTACTCGAGAATTAAATTAACGTGAAGTAAATTAATTACCTTTTACACAAATTATTTAATTTGACAATAATAATTGATTAATTGAAACTTAGAAATGCGATGGACAGTGGCAGAAAATAAACAACAACTTCGTGAATGTCACAATGACAAGGTGAATTCATACATAACAACTTCGGCCCGAGATGATAATGCAAAACTTGCATCCAGTCATAGCCCTAGTCGGCGAAAATTATATTTCCCGCGGAATGTCTCTCGATGACCATCGACGCTGAATGCCTTTGTTCAACACAAGCTTTGTTCAAAAATGCATTTTTTGCTTCATCCAAGTGCACTTTATTACTGCTAAAAGCATTTCAAACTTTTTAATTACAATTAATTCCTCAATTTAATTTTTACTGTGTTACTTTCAACTTTCGTGTTTATTCATTTAGCAAGTATTTGAAGATGCTTAAGACGAACAAATTAACAGAACAGAAAGAAATCCAAAAACTGTTTTAACACTTGCCTAGAAAATAGTGCACATAATTTAATTTAATAGCAAACTTAATTAATATAAATTATGAAAACGTAAAAATAAACTTTGATTGGATAGTCTGTATTTTATAAAACAAATAATAACGAAGAATGACTAGAGCACCGCAAGAATGCAAGATGCAAGCGAATAAAGGGGATGAATGAAATAAGATGATTCCCTAAAAATCTGTTTGATTAGTTTTCTTCCAAGACATCTTCAAGGTCATCCAGGGCATCATCTTCAGACGCTCTCCCCAATGTAGAAGACGGTGAATATGGAGGGTAATTGTTCGTCAGAACTGGAATATTTGGTTGGCCAGCGCCAGGACTCGTTGACGCAGGGTCCGAATATGGAGCATTTGCCTTTATTAGGAGAAAGGTTAAAGCACAAGAAGAATGCATTAAAACCGTTAAGTCTCAGGACTTTGATAATCATCATAACTATAAAAAAATATGCTTACATAATTTGTTGAAATCGGTGTTGGTGGTGCCACCGGCTGTCTCAAGGACGAAGGATTACCAGGACCAGTTGGATGGTATGGACTTCTCAAGAACATTTTCTGCTGGGGCTGAGCCTGATTTGGTTGCTGATCTGAAGGATTCTGGGAAAGGAACGGGAAGAGATTGAAAGTGAAGTCGCAGCCTGACTCGACGATTACGCTATCTCGAACAAACTTCAAGTCCTGGAAAACGTCCGTAGGGCCTGGTTGTGAAGGATCCGCTGAGGGCGAGGAACTATCGGCTACGTATACCTCAACAGCAGAGTATCTCTAAGAAATAAAAATTGAAGAGGTAAAATTGAAGAATAAGGTATCAGGAGGAAATGAATATGATTAGTTTAAGTATTATTACCTGCTGGCACACATACAACTCGCCAGCCCTTCCAGTACTGACTTTTTCATCTCGATTATCGCATCTTCCAATGATAACGTTCTGAGTGAAGACGGGTGGTATCTGTATTATATTCACCAAATCTGCAAAATATACACCAGAATTTGAGCTTTGACATGTCTAATTAATCCACAAAAATTTAACACGTGTATCTGACTCATACTTCTAGTCTTCAAACTGGTTCCGTGCGTAGGCTGAGTTACCATATTTCGAACCCTGCAGGGTGAGATAATGACCCCAGATACCTGAGAAAGATAAAAGTGCCATTCCTGTTTAAGGCTCGCCTTTATTAGACTTACCACTACTATTTAAAATTAATTTTGGACTTTACCTGTGTAGAAATGTAGTAAATACAGAGAAAAATACATAAAAACAAAGCAATATTAGAGACCATTTTGAACTGAACTGAGAAGGTGATCTTGTCCACAATATAAATTAAGATAAAACTTTTCGGTAGAACAATAAAACGCTTAAAATTCTATAAATTGGCTGTTGTTTTGAAGTTGATTAGGAAGTTTCTCTTTCTCCATTAAAATTTGCTACTGGTTTATTGGAACATGAAAAGTTCGTTCGTTCGTGGAATAGGAAAGTTTTATTCTCAAACCGACAAGAAAGAATGAGAATGATATATTCATGGCTTTTTCCGACGAATCGTTTACAATATTCCATAAATATCCATCAGATTCTGGGAGGATAATCGTAACACTATCTTAATTAATAGCGATGTAGATACCGTAGTCTTATGATTCTATGCATATTTCGCTTTTGTGGCTATATTTGGTTATGAATGAAAGGTAGCTAAAGTAAATTCTGCGGACCATGTGGACCTTCTTTCAGCATCCTGCTTAATTACAGAGCATTAGTTGTCGTAATTCATGTACATACGTAGATATACCTATAAATAGGTCCTATGGGAACGTATACATATTAGCTAATCCCGTAGGGTGGGTGGGCAGTTCATCGGAAGCTTACCCCTAATGTTAAGGTAAATGGGGAAATTGGCCGTTTATATTATTCAGGTGGGTGGGTGGGTA
>JAQFZW010000185.1:0-91927 GCA_034687055.1 Heteromurus nitidus | reverse complement strand
TTCAAGTTGACCTAAGACCTATCACTGGTAAAAGTTTCAAAGCGATACTAAAATTGCATGTAGATATATATCCTCGTAAGCCGACGACACCTTCGTAGAATTGGGGAAGACAGAACTGATTTAAGTGATTGTGGAGATCGAGATTATAGCGATAGGGATTATAGTGCTCCATCGACAGCCATGGGTTCTACAATGTTCTACGAAACTGAGCTCATAAGACCGGATACAGCTTCCAGCGAAATCTTGTGCGAAGGTGCCTTGGCCGAAAAGGAGGATGCTAAGGTGGCGGCATTGTTATCCATGCTGGGCATTGAGAACGAAAATAATTGGTACATGGGCATCGATGATGGTGAAGAGGAAAGTCCGAAAGCTCAATTGAGACAGCTTACGAAGCTATTTTACCGGGTACGTAACTAATTACAGTAACTTTCGATTGTGTTGATAAGGATTAAGGATGTAATTAAAGGTCAAATGTAACATTCTGATTCATCCTTTAGCGAGAAGACCGGAAGTCCGCTGAGAACATCGTGTATACATACAAACTTATGCTGGGTGGCCTTCACAATCGCTTGGAAGACTTTGTTCTTCTCGCTGTTCCTCCGGGATTCTATGTGAAGACCAGAGTGACCCGGATGAAGAAAGGAATCGATCGCCGGATGTGTCCTATGTATTACATGCATCTGGAAAGGGAAGGTCCTGGCGACAGGAAGGTATTCAATAAGTTTTGTTGTGCATGCATTTGTATTTATATCACCGCACAGTACGAATATACATTCGATCCTTTTTTCTTTAGTGCTTAGTACTTGTCGCCAAGAAGCGGAAGTCATTGCGTGGAACGTCCTACCTAATTACAACGGATCCATCGGAGCTATCGACGAAGAGTGATTACTGTGTAGGAATGGTAAGTTCCAATTTTATTGGCACGGAGTTCACACTGTACGGTGGGCGGTCAATCTGCAGCCATGTCCCACCGGAGAAAGGTGCCTTGCTGGCGGAGTCGACTGAGGAGCGATTCAAAGAAGAACTCGCCGTGGTGCTTTATGTATGCAATTTTGATAATAATATATTTTATCACAAAAAATGTTTTAACCACATAAACCAAAGTAGTAAACTCGTTGACTTTTTTGTTTCAGGATCCTAATGTGTTGGGATTTAAAGGTCCTCGGAAGATCAAAGTGATAACTCCGAAAATGAAGAACGTGCTAGAACGAGAGGAGATTCGTCCTCGAATTAAAGAAGAGTCTTTGATTTGTAAGTTCAAATGGAAATTACCCAAACTCCCTATAATCATGAGTGGGAATTCAAACTACTTATTACTTTATGATTTTCTTATAAATACATTTTTACATTTTAGCTCTATACAAAAACGAAGAAGATAGCTCGATTTGGTGTCTTAAAAATAAGGACCCAATCTGGAACAAAGAAACTCATTCGTACATTCTGAATTTTGCTGGAAGGGTGTCTACCCCATCTGTGAAGAACTTCCAGATTGTGTGTTCAGACGATGGTAAGTAAAAAAAAGTAGCCTGACAAAAATTCAGGCCAACAAAAATGAATCAAGTAGCATAAGCAAGTAATATAACAAAACACAAAAAATTATATTTTTTTATTACAGAAGAGCACATCATGCTGCAGTTTGGTCGTGCGTCTGAAAACACCTTCAGTTTGGATTTTCGTTACCCTTTTTGCCCTCTACAGGCATTTGCTATTGCTCTTTCCAGCTTCGAGAGCAAACTAGCGTGCGAATAAGTGATTCCAAGCATCCAGAATTCATTCAGAGTCAGCAAATGATAGTAATAATACACTTTCAGATTTATCATGTATCATTGTTAGCAGCTTCCCACTCTGAAATATTATTTCATACATAGATTGTATATATAACCATTTTCATGCAATGAGCTAATAACACCAATTAAGTACAATTTTTAAAATATTTCAAGTAGAGATTTATGATTTTTATCCGGGCACATGCAGGTATCCTGCATATTGTGTAATTTGCAATATTACGTTTCGTATAGTGTAGTCAGTCATACATTTGATGTTCACTTCTGTGAGTGTTTTGCATTGTAACACAATAAAAGGTTTATTCATGTTGGGTACCACTTGCTGCGTGGTCTATCTGGATGCGACTTAATGGACAAACTCTTGTTAGGCAGTTTATTGAGCGTAAAAATGTTTAAAAACTCGAATCTAATGGATGGGTTGACTGTCACATTGTCACACATGGCATATCACTGGAGAATGAAATGGAAATGGAAAAATGTGACACCAAGCGTAATTATGGCTAGCATGTACTATTTTCTAGTGATAGATTCTAGATTGTGTACGTTTCATCGTAGATGTTCCCACACGTCCTAGATGCATGCTTGCGATAAAAAGTTCTGTAGTACAAGGAAAATCTGAAAATAAATAATACCTGAGTTGCACACCCAATTCTCAGCCAATTTTACTTCAAGAACACTATAGCATGAAACATAATTAATACCTACGTTATTACGTCTTCCCTTCCACAAATTTCTGTGTCCGACACTGCTACACGGCATATAATAATCCTACCAAAGTCGTTCCTTGATTTTGTGTAGACGTATTCTCATCATTTGAATCTATGCAGCTTACATATCAAATCAAGTACGCAAAACTTAACCTTAGTTTATATATCCATTTACCTTGCAAAAAATTCTTAAGGAGATTTTTCTATAAAGGTTCGCTCAGAAGCATTATTAGTTTGAAGGATGTTATTGGGCTGGAGACGGGTCTGATTCTGAGTAAAACGTCAGAAATCATAGTTGTCCGTGAGCAAACATGCTTTAAATGCAGCAATTTTGGTAAGACCTGCGTAGGTTGATTAGTGGATTACACAATTTATCAAATAGTAAACAAGAATCACCGCAACGGCACAAACTCTCGGAACAGGTTTAGGTCATTATGCAATATGATAGTGGTAAAACAAAAACTGGAACTCATCGTCAGTGTTCCTATTCATTCTGCTCATCATTCCAAAGAGACCTCAATGGCTCATTCAAATTCTGCTAACATATAAGATCTGATCCTATCCTGATAGGATCTACTTTCCATACATTTCCAGTTTGTTACACAATTTTTTTGGGTTTGGAGTCTCATAGAAGTTGACAATGAAAGCTTGTTTAAATAGATACACGCGCAAAAGACCCATTTCTCACAAAATTTTCCTCTCATGTAATCAAGCAAACCTTTCGAATGAGTCTCATATTACCCTAGTCCTGGTTGCTTATCATTTGGTCATCCCGAGTTATGCTCGTAATCCTACGACGAGTGTCGAATGGTAATAATTGTAATTAGACGGTATCCCAATTTCTCTAATTGGTTTGAACAACCATGCGTCAAATATTCAATGACTCGTAACTAATTTTCTGGAATACCAATAAAACTACAATTCCTTGATATCCGTTTATCACTCGAATTCGAGTTATTCTTTCGACTTTTGTGCCAAAAGCATTATCAATTGCAAAAAAATTATAAACACTTATTGTGTTTCGTGAAATCGTGACCATGTGTGAGAAAATACTGTACTACAGGGCAATTTTTCATATGCTAGCCAAATCAATATCATCGAATCGTGCAATTTTGTCATTTTGGTGATAGTAATGTACCTGGAAAATGGAATCGGAGCAATGAATGACTTTACGACTTTTCATCGACCAGCACTGAATTTTCCATCTTGGCCTTGCATTAGCCACGTATTATGCACGGTGGTGGAAGCAAAAGGAGCAAGCATCGTCTCACTCGCATCAGATAATTTTTTGAAGGTCATACACTGACACGTTTTATATCGGTCTGTGCAAAAATGCTCGCACACAGCGATGCTTTGTAGCTCTATTTGATATTGTGTGAAACCCGAAAATAATTAATTAAATGGTAATATTTATAGACATTACAATTTGATTGGTGGTAGTCTCGTTTAGTCATACAAATTCACAATCGCAAGTATTAACAACACATTTATGATAAACACACGTGTATGCACATACCATGGTGCTATTATTAAAGTCGTTTTTTCAGAGCTCTAGATCATCATATCAATACCGGTTTTATCCCCAACCACGAATCACAATAAAATTGATGCTATACAACACCTCAAATTGACAATGTTGTCGAATTATGCTATATATATCGAATTGTACGATTTAGTGCATGAAACAACCACACAAAAAATTGCTGTCATATTCATATGTCATATTAGGCATCACATAAGCCTGTAATTCTTAAATAATGATTGTAATCTTAAAAATAAAAAATGGCTTGGGTAATTAACCCATGCATTGACATACTCTTTTTCTTCTAACTTCTGAGCGAAGCCTATTGTATGTATATTGCGTTTACTGAAAAAAGTGAACGTGTGTCCGTTATAAGGAATTGTGTTTTCTTCCACAATGCGAAAAAATTTTTGTGAACTTCAGCCATTATCTCACAATCACAGTAAAAAAAGAGTTCTTATGAATTTATAGCACTACATAACATACAATGTTGCTTCTTAAAGAGTTATACTTGCTGCAAAAACGGAATAAGAACATTAGTGTCTTCATATCACACCTGAATGAACAAAATGCATACATGTGTGCATACAAGTAATAAATGCAAGACGGATTACAGATATAAGAAAACAAAGCTCCTAACGAAGGCTTTCCTGTGTTATGCCACACGAACCACAATGGTCATTGCTAGATCTTTACTACCTTACAGATATAAGCAGGTTTTTAACCAAAATGATATTGCCACATATGCATTTTACTATTTAATTGCAGTCGTTCCGTCGTACCTCACGAAACTGCACACACTTATTGTGCTAACCCAATACAGAATTCTACTTTTTGTTGCAAATATGGAAAATGCCAAACCTACTTGCAGAGAATGTGGACGTGGACACATTCCTATATTACTCCAAAAGGATGAGTATTGGTATGTGTCGCATATGTGTACTCCAAAAAAGAACAAAAATTATACTTGCATCGAGGCTTCTACTATAAAGCTTTATTGGGCTTTGCTCTCTGAAAGTTTGACGTTTGTCATTTCATTAGGTAAGGTTTGGTATTGAACTCGCATCGTTTTCTAGTCAATATTAGTAAAAGTCCTTGATGATGCGCCCGCGTTCTTGACATGTAGAGTAGAAGAGTTGTCTACGTAAGCATTGGGATATTGAATTTTGCATTATTAAAGTCAAAGTCTAGAAAGGCAGAATATGAACTTGCTTATTCGCTCGAAATGGCAACCATATATAAACTCTCATAATACTCATTTTTTCTAACTAAGTTCGCTAAATATTTTATGACGCAATCGCCGTCATTACCATCATCCTCTGAGAATAGTGCCTTACTTTTTACCTTTTACTCAAATAATAATACAAAACGATCATTGAACCAAAACTCTCCTCTCTAACGTACAACCTTCATCATTATCATATCAGGCGAACCTCTCAGAGAGAACCAACAACCATCGCATATCACATCACTGAAGAAAAGACACAAGAAGGCATATTTATTTTTATACAGACCATTGAATCCACAAATCACAAACAGCGCGCAGCGCTATACATTATTTTGGTGTTTGGTGATGATGCGATGTGATAGTTGATAAAATATTTAAACTCCCATCATAACGTCGTCTCGCGTAGATATTGCCGGCCATGCTTGCTGCTGTATTCGCTGTAGTAAGTGATATTATTATGGCTACGTGTGGGAGATTCCATTTTACGAGGAAAGTGACCCTTACACAACATACATCCACTATAAGCTCCTCACTGTACTCACTCTTCAGTAGTGCAATATAGTATAACCATCATAATTCAGATTATGATATTATGAATTTTATATATGCCTACCGTTCTCAACTTATTATTTCATTTATACGTAAAAATCCACACACATCCATATCTAGTAGACTATATGCAATAAGAATTTATATGAGGAATAAAAATGATAGGTAAGTTTTTGTGCGTGGTTATTGAGTCTAATCAAGTTGCAAAAATTCTCGCACACACATACAACGCAGAGTTGAGAAGCGTCTCCACACTGCAGACCTCTCATCGGCATTCATTCGTTGTCAGTGAGCAGTGGTGTTGCAAACTAGTTTCGATGGGGTACAGGTAAAAGCTCATACAACGCTGCTGTTAGTTCTGCAAGTTTGGTTCTCCTTTCTTGACTCTTTGGTGTGCGATGTGGAGTGCGGAGAGCAAACATGGATTTTGTTGCGGCTGCATGATACACATACATCGATAAAAAAGACATGAAACCAGTTTAGTTGTCGTCGCTGTTTTCTAGTGACTTCATTATTATAGTGGTCCACTACTCACTTCATTCAACCTTTGCAAACATGTTCAAAAGAGCTCTCTGCTATTTGTGAGCTCGCGTGACCGACAATAAAATACATTACTATTCAGCATCACAATACATGAAGACAGAAAAAAAACTGTATTACTATTATGTGAGAAGTTGAACGGATTTGAAATTCCTTCAATCAAGTTGAAAAGGTCAATGTCAGAAGGAGACAATGGAGGCAAGTGGTAGCACCTCAGTTGCAATAGGCTTCTCCTCCGAGGAAGAGAACCGAAGACAAAGCCAATCCTCGAGTAAGACTGCAAGCGTGAGTGATTTAACGGAAGAAGATGATGCTCAAACCGTATCAACTATAGACATTGTGACAATTATCGGTGACGACGAAAGTAGTAGCAGAAGTAGTGGGTGTGCGAGTCGGTGTGATGCAGAAGTTGGCTCGGATTGGACAAAGTGCTTTCACAATTTAGTCGATGAAGCTCCCCTCATAGAGGCATCAACTAGTGTAAGCAAATCAGACCATCATGGGTTTCCCACTCAAGAATTCTCGGTGGATGGGGGAGGGGAGAAAGCACAGGATTCTGAAAGTGCTCAAACGCTGGAGTGTCACTGGCTTGATCCTGAGCTACTGGAGGAAGGACGAAAATTTGTCCGAAGAAACTTTTTTGCTGTGCTCCTAGCACACTTCATTGGCGTCGCGTTCCTCATCACCGTGCGCCCAATTCAGTCACTCCTCCTCCGAACAAGTGCCCTTCACAGGAAGGAGAATACTATGAGAAGATATCTGAAAATGATATTGTACCTGAAACGCTTCTACGAGTCACCTAATGTGATATCAAAAGCAGCTACATCTTCATCATCACATTCATCTGATGACTGTTGTCAAAATGACATTTTGTACATTCAGACGCTCCAGCGGAATGCAGCCAAAAATTTCAAGGTGTACGTGCCACCCCCATGGGAAGACCTGAAGCTGACTCTGGAAGAGCAAGAGATCTACCTGGCCGTTCAAGAGGACACGAAGCAGCTAAATGGGATCTGCACGAATACGAAGAATATGCCGAAAATATTATTCACCGTGAATCCGGAAGTCCCTTTGAGTCAATACGATCTAGTCATTGTTCAGCACGCCTTCTTTGGATTCATTGCACAGTTCCCCAAAGTGTTCGGCATTTATGAGAAAGTGGATCGTCACGGTACATCCAAAGGGATTAATGGCTTCATCCATATGTGGGCAGTTCTGGGTCATACCTTCGGGATTGAAGACAGATTCAACTTGTGTATTCCGAAGAATTACGATCCGGAAACAAATTATCTAATTTTTAAGCAAGTATTCCTCTTCAGCTACAAAACCCTTAATGAGTCCGCCATGCGTTTGTGGAGATCAATGACTGCAGGCTCTTCCCGATACTTCTTCTTCTTTCGAACCAAAGCCATGATGCTGTTCATGTGCAGAGATGTTGCTCAAATTGAAAGCTGCAAGCATCTGAGCTCAATAATGAAACCGATGGAGAAGTTTTGTTACTATTTTTACAAATTTCTCATTGATTGGCTCTTGTGGATTCCACCATTTAGGCTGGCCATGAATTGCTCGCTCAGACTGTCCGTTCTTCTTTGTCAGTATTGCCTGAGACGAGCTAAGAAAGGTGAAAGTAGTTGGAATGCTCCGACTCCTACCATTTGCGTTATTGATCCGGTTATGCTAAAGGAAATTGGTCGTGCCAGTAATGGCGTGAGGAACGCGTGAAGTATAATAAGTATATAGTGGTAGAATATTAGACATGTTATTACTATCCTCGGATTTCATTGGTTTAAATTGCTATATTTAAATACGTGTATTGCAACTTATCTGTTGCATGAGTTTTGGTATTACAAGCTACAAATCTAATCTAATCACGACGATCTTGAATCCTTGAATCTTAAAGATAAGACTATATGAAGCCATTTGATGAGGATATTGCGAGTTTGTAAAGGGTATTTTTAATAAGTTATTGAGTCTTAAAATTTGATAAGCGGATCAAGTTCTACCTGTTAGTTAGATGATATGATATTTGTTCAAAGAACCAACTCTCAGAATAATTACATTATAAGTTATAACCTTATAACAAACCCAGAAATGTGTACGATATGTATGATACTGAAGTACCTATATATCTGTAAATCTTGACCTGTACATGTTTAGTCGGTGGATTCAGGAGATTTTTACCTAAATGGAAAGTATTTTGTGATCTTATTGATTGATAATATATATATTCGAAATTTCTTGATTTTGTTTTATTACTTTCAAGATTTTTGATAACAGTTATTTTATTAATATTCATGTATGCGTGTTGATGATGCTTCAACTTTTTCTTGATCAAAATAAGCAGCTAGCGTGCAGCAGCTAAGAACTGCAGAATGAGTGGTGCGACTTTTTCAGGTTCTGAAAGGTGAACATGATGAGAAGCTTTCTTAATTGTAACGAATTTGATTAGTTTCTTGTTGTCCTTCTGTAGCCATCTCTTCAGGTTGTTTTGCATGTAGTCCGAAATGTAATTGACGCCATCCTCTGCTTTGATATGTAACAATTTGCTCCTGCGCATGAAGCGTTTAATAAAGATGAGTACTAAGTGGTTGTTGTTCGTACATCACAATGATGAATTTTACCTTGAAATTTTTATTGCATGAAACGCATTTTATCAATATACGCTTACTCAAAAGCACGTGCCAAATGACGGATCTGACCCGCACTGAATCCCATTAGTGGTAGAAACTGAACCCGTGGGTCATGGGAGAAGATATACTTTCCAGGATTTCCAGGGCTTTCTATTATCGTCCTCTTTGACAAAAATTCACCTGAGGCAATGTATTAAAGGAATCCTATATATTATAGTTTGTACGATTATAGTTTCTCGATTAGTGCGGAAATTGAACCACATACATGCTACGGGATCTAATCCGCACATGTGACTAGTCAACATCTTTTCGAACAGTTCATTTTTGTCGTATGCGCGTCCTAACTTCTTTTTAACTCGCTCTGCTTCCAGATTCATAACATTCTCCGAGGTGAAATTTACCATATAGATCACATCAGTTCTGGAATGTATTATTGGAACCAATCCATCAATGGCAATCTGGAAAGAAACCCATTTATCGAATTCGTAATGAGTCTGCAAATTTAATAACCTGAATACGACTCATTTCGGTATATGAAAGCATGTAATGCAAAAAATTAATATATGATACTATTTATGCTTTTAATGATTTCATACTACGGAATCCACTAAAGATGGATGACTCGCTGCAAATATGAAAGACAGAATTGCTCCTAACGAATGTCCTACAAGACGTATCCCGCCCTTCTCCGGCCATCCAAAATGTCGAAAAACTCGTCGGATCACAACCATAAAGTCTACCCATTGGTAGAGCATTCCTGGCGGATAATGTGATGACAATCCATGTCCTGGAAGATCTATGCAGATAAATTGGTACTCGTTAGTTTGCTCCAAGATCAGCGGTAGCACTCTGTCATAGCTTCCTGCATTGTCCTTCCATCCATGCAAACATATAATTGGAATTGCTGAGGTGTTCTCATTCCAGTGCCGGCCTAATCTTGATGTGACAGAAAGAAGTGCTGCTTAGGCATTTTGGGTGATGATTGTGATAGTTATATGGCATTTTCCGATTATAGTAATAAGGAGATTTTGAAGGTTATATGAGAGCTTTAATACCGGCTATATGACCCCATGGAACTGGAATTCTAATTTCCTTCGATTGAGAATGAACAAGCCGAAGAAGGGAGGAAAGACTTCCGCCAATTTTAACTTGGTTGCATTTTGCATGATGTTGTAACGCTCGGAATCTTCTCAGGAAAAACATCATTTGCTCATTTTAAATACCAAGAGCATTTTACAATACAATGAACCAGAACCATGCATCTAGACTAGATCTAAGATTTCAACCGAGGTAGGTAGGGAGTGATATGAAAGAAGGGCAATAGGGAAGCCAAACATCCCGTATATATTTACCCCTTGATCATGATTGACAGAGAAACCACGATCTAGTACAGAGGACAGACCCCTTCCTAATTTTCTTCATGATTTCACCCGTTTTCTCCACAGAATGATTTTCACAATAGATTTGAATAGATTACAAAGTTTATCGTTTTCACTGATAAAACAATGAGAATTTCTATGGCTATGTTCTGAGGTCTGTGGTAGGTGGTCAATATTATCTAACACCGTTATGACATGACACATGAGCTAACAGGTTGGCTCCTCAATTCTACAAATCAATTCTTCAAACCTCTTGAAGATTAGTTTTCTCTTAAACTACAGAGCTTAAAATCGGCTTTAAAATACTGTTATTATATCAACATTGCTTCAGGAATGGAACGAAACTACCAACAATTAAAATACCCAATGCACTTTGTGCACGGGAAGCAGACCCAGAGTAAAAGACTGTAGTACGTAGATTGATTACGGTATTAAAAATATTTATTTAAATCAATATGAACGTAACAAAATAGGTTCATATCCTATTAATCCTATGCCCTGAAAGAAAGCTTTTCTCGCTACATTTGTCCACACTGAGTTATAGTAACTGTAATTTTCGGTCTATTGTTGATTCCTGTGGGGACATTCTCTACTTTCCTCATTACCAGTAAGCCATCAATCACCTTCCCAAATACCACATGCTTCCCATCCAAAAATTCACATTTTGCACAGGTTATAAAGAACTGACATCCGTTTGAATCTGGACCAGAATTTGCCTAAAATGAAAATTTTAATATTTATCTTCATGTTCAAATCGTTGACTCTGGTTCGCTTTTACAAAGTGGCAAATTAGTGAATATTGTAACATACCATGGACAGCAGCCCAGGTCCGTCATGAGTTAATGTGAAGTTTTCGTCTACAAACTGAGAACCATAAATCGAAGCACATCCAGTTCCATCAGCCTAACAGAAGCATAAATATAAGATCATAATTAGCTACACTATTAAACCAGCATTCAAAAAGGGTAAAGAACCTACTCTATTTATTAAACTCACATTTATGAAGTCTCCTCCTTGAACCATGAATTCTGCAACATAATATAAGCCAAAACAAGTTAGGAATGGAATATTGAATTAACAAACTTCTCAAACTCGACTCAAACGTATTAAATTGAACAAACCTTTAATTACTCTATGAAAAGTAGATCCCTTGTAACCCATCGGCATACCATCCTTTTTCATTTCCCCTGTACAAAACTGGCGAAAATTTTCTGCGGTCTTCGGAACGACATCCGCAAATAATTCCATAATCATTCTTCCCACTTCCTGATTTAGAAAATATATATAGAATCCCATGCATTAGGTTTAAAGCTGACAAGCGTTTCAAGCCTCAAAATATAAGATTAACAACTCACCATTGTACCAATAGACACGTCCAAGAATACAACTGTAAAGACAAGACAAGATCAATTTGTAAATATAAATCACAGTTGGCAAATTTCTCCAAGAAATATGAACGAAGCTGCCGGCCTGCTGGAGTCTCGGCATGTAGGTATTATTAAAAATGTTGACGTGTATATACTCCCTATGATTTCTTAAACTAATTAATGTTACCTACCTGGATTATTAGGGTTCCTTAGCTGACTCTGAATCTGCGCCCACGTCGGCATTGTGAATTGCGAATTATAGTAGTGGAGTGCAAGAAGTTATATTATAACACCTTTTCGTTTAGACTAACAATGTGAAATTAACTGACTGTAGCAAATAAGCTTGCTATTATCAGTGAGATTGAATTTTCTGACAGATCACTGCTGAGAAACAACTGAATTGTAAGAAGTAAGTTTGTGTTTGTGTGATGCACACGCGATGTATACAACAAGTTTGTGTTGATGTTTGTGAGCACTCTGCTCTGGTAAGTACGTACATTGAACATTGACAAGCGTTTATACACGAGATTTGTAGGCCGCTGCTCTGTTTTGAGCTGGTTTCGTGTGAAAAATGCTTCTCAGCAAACCCCATAAACGGTGCACTGCTGCATTGCATAGCACAGCTCAGTAAAGATTTCTTTGTTGGTCCTGGAGAAATCTACTTTCTTGCTGGAGAAAGGCAATTTGGGAGAAAGCAGTTTGGGAGTTTGTAAGTAATCTATTCAGCGTCTATTTTTAGTATTTTTATTTTCACGCAAACGTACTGTCATTTATAATTTTATCATCTAGATACGAGTGGATTTGTTGTACACTATAATTGTTATAATTCTCAGGATTTTCCTGATTTGCGTTGCGTTGCATGAAACTTGGAGCGTATGCAAGATTACATTTACATTGTGGTCATTATCCGAGCTGTTTCGATTATCACATTAGAAAATCTTAAGGATAAGTAGTAGAACGCATAAACTTAACTTTTATGCTTTAAATGAGACTGCTATTTGTTATATTGATTAAGACTACCATGCATGATTGACTATTGTACGAAGTTCAATAAGTATATTCATTGCATCTGGTGTCTATGAAAAGAGAATTAGAGAAAAAATTTCTGTTTATCAAGATAACGTAAATGCATTATTATAACTCATAGTACTCATTAAGGAAATGACGAATGACAATGTTGCAGACAAAAAACAAATGTACATATGTATGACAAAACATAAAATTATCAGTTTGGCTGGGGAATTCATGAAGGTAAACTGGATTTGTTCGCGTATGACTCTTTTTCATTTTATTAGTTCTTTACTAGTCTGCATTGTACGCATTTAGTGTCATGTCATAGCTGATAGGAAGTTGTACATATACATCTACATCATTATTATCTTTTCGACAGACACAAATCGCTTGGAGGTGGATGGGCCAACTATCCATAATCTGATTTTTCGAGTACCAAAATAACCTTAGTTCTCATTTAACCCGCTGAGAACATCCGAACAAACTTTTCTAGTCTTCGCCTAACCCTATCTATCCATTGTATTCCTAACTTACTTTTCTACCTGGAAGACATTGTCATTAATTCAATTCCAGTACATCGTTCCGTGAAGAGCATGCGCTGCTCGCCACGCAAGTACAGCGTCAAGCGTCAAGTTTGATTCACATTTTCACATTAAATACATGTGTGTCATATGTGGGGTAGGTGGACGCAAGTAGCGATGGGATCATATCATTGGAGATTGATTGTTTGGACAGCGGACATGGATAACTTGAGTCTTGGGAGCTACAAGAAATGTGGCGAATATGTAGCTAACGAAAACTTACAACGCACATTGCATTTCATATGCAAAAAATACTAATATGTTATAACATGCACATCATACAACCGGGTATTCATGAGTACATTTGCAGAACTCGCACTCACAAATGTTCATCCATGAAAAGACTTTACTTGTCGCGAATGAGAAAAGAAAGTTCACCAACGTCATCACCGAATCAGCCTATGGTTCCACATATCACATACCTATGCAGTGTGTCAGTGCATTCTGGAACACTAAAGCTTGCCTTCTTCATGTAAAGAACTTGGATGCACACAAACACATGCAAAAATTGGTTCAGGCTCTAGCAGCTGCAGTTACATGTAATGTGCAATGCAACCATGCTCTCAACTTTCAGATATAACAGAAACATTTTTTGTATTCTTCTTATATTCCAGAGCCACGTATATTTTATGCCAGAGGTTCTTTATGTAGTAGCATAATATGCAAAGGGTGGCAACAACAATAAAAAATGGTTAAACAGGCTGAACTTCAAATTTATAACTCCACTATGAATATAATAGAAGTACTGTCCAAACACCTTATGGCTGTAGTAATAATGGGATCTGTGTGCTATAATTTTTATGAGATACACTATGCATATTTGCATATCAGCATCAAGTGCGATTGGCAGCAACAGCACTATATTTAACTCTAGAAAAAAAGGAACAAAGGAAAACAAAGTCTGGGACTGGGACTGTACTCCATTCCTTAAAATATCGGCTTCTCGGCATACCTCTAAACATGTTCCTCAATCAAACAGCGCTGCTGCTGGTGTTGCTCTGCGATTAAACGGGTTGATATGATATGATTACGCATATCGTGCTCCTCACTCAGTGCATGCTTTCCGATAAAAAGAGATTACAAGTAGCATAGGTATGAGGGTATGAATATATTATGCACATTGGATAATGTGGACTATACAAACATAACGTATTGTACATAAAAGACCCTCACAGAAAAGTAATAGCCAACCTACGACCTACAGCTAACAACAAGAGGTTCGTTCCGTGCTCAGTAGACAATGTGCAGTCAAGTCAGCAGAACTCAGAATGTATTGTGTACACACACGGACATGTGTGATATTTGTGCATCCACATAAAAAACAAACGGATAAAGGAGAGATTGCGAGTTGGCTTGTGCCACAATCGAATTATATAAAAAGCACAGGCAATGTGGATTGGATGAGGGTATATGATATAGATAGACCAACATGAAGCCTTACGGTCAGCTAAAGCTAATCAATTCCATTTGTAGGGAATAGGATCTAACTATATATTGTGCACACATTGTGGAGTATATGAATGTATATATACGAACTTAATCGTAAGATGTTTTACGTATGTGACTAGACTACAAGCCCGTCGTACCAAAAACTTGAGTCCAATTCTTGCACAATGTTTAGTAGCAACACTTGCTACTAATTTTAGCATTGCAAGTTCATGCCACCTTTAGTAAGGACAGTTTTGAAGATAAATTATGATTGTGAATAATGTGTGATCCGTGATCAGTCATGATGAGGTCAACTTATTACCGAAAATGAGTACGATCACTACGATCTACGTTTGCATAATTTCATTTACTCATTACCTTCCTAAAATATGTTTCCTATGATGCCCCAAACACCTTCGCTAAGTTGGGAACTGGAACATTACTTTACATTACTGCAAGTATCTACTTTAAGAAAATCTCTGTTCCTAAAACTGCCTTTAGGTGTCTTCAAAATCAGTTTAAAAGCATCATTATTTTTTGTAAAATTTTATATATGAAAGCGATGACAAAAGTATATATTTTGTATGTTGATGTGGAAAAGCCTCTCTCTATCGGCCGGACGGTCGGTTCGGCTGGTTCTATATATGCACCACACATGCACACGATAGGATACCACCTCAATAATTCCTCTCTTCACACAAAAATACCTTCATATACACTTGTATACAATGCACTCACACTCTCATCCTCATCTTCTGCACACATACACAAAGTTTTTTATTGGTGTACTTCAGCTACAGCCTGTACTCCTCCGAGTTTTGATTCGTACATCTCCTCTCATCTCAACTGCTCAGGGATACACAGTGTTCACCTCACACTTTTCTCCTATTCCTCTCGCTGAGTTTGAATTGAATTATAACTTGAATGCTATGTATGCTACCACTACTACCCTTTCATAATATACGTTCCGCTTATGCTCTTTATACATAAAAGGTTTTTTCTTCTTCTCTACTCTTCGTCTTGTTCTGTGTATACACCACGATCCACGAATCCTGAATGTTGTTGGTTGCAGTTTTTGAGTACAAGAGTGAGAGAAGGATTTGAGTTTTTTGCATTTTGCATATTTGCATTCTTTATTCCGCTACAAAAATATCAATACAATATAACTATTTTAATGCTCTGTGTTAAATAATGTGCACTTCTTAAAGAAAAAATTGAGTGAGAGAGTCGTTCAAAACATCACATCAGTCAAACAAGAAAAAAAAAACGTAAGCGAGAGGAGAGAGAGAGAGTTAACGTTAGCTGCTTAAATCTTTAAACAATACAAATTACAATAGAATCCAACTTTTAAAAAATTTGCTACAATCGCTCCATTTTGCTGCATGCATCCAAATCCAATCCACAATCCACACATGAGGATACATATTACAACGATACGACGACGATATTGCCTGCTCCTGTGTACATTTTTACGCATGCATACCAAACGAAAATGATACAAATCTAATAATATACACACACATACACACAATTTACGTATGGAGATGCCTAATAGAGCAACTTACTTTAGAGAAGAGGAGAAAAATTCAACTT
This sequence comes from Heteromurus nitidus, assembly GCA_034687055.1. Taxonomy (NCBI): domain Eukaryota; kingdom Metazoa; phylum Arthropoda; class Collembola; order Entomobryomorpha; family Entomobryidae; genus Heteromurus; species Heteromurus nitidus. The sequence continues at coordinate 75,608 of JAQFZW010000185.1, read as the reverse complement.
GTATTATTGCATCCTTGTCGTTTGTGGCCTAAACTTGTTAAAAAAAAGTGAGTGAATGACTGACCATTCGAAATATATAAAAAAAAATCTGTTTTTTATTGGGCATTGTAGTGCGGTGGTGAATTGAATTCGTTCGTGTCCCTCTTGTAAGTCACCTGAATTCATTATATACAACCTATATACAAAACATATTTACCATACCCAAGACACAAAGTGCTGAGAGATTTAAGTTTATAATTACTCCTTTTAATTCGCAAAAAAAATAGTTTGTGTAAGATTCAAGTTACAGTAGTTTCCCAGTGGTGGCCGTATTAGTAGATAATCTCCGAAATAGGTGGAGGAATTCCGTTTGTCGTTAGTGACGTGCGAATTTTGGTAATTTCGTCATGTTTTAATTAATAGTTGATCATGAAGAGCGTAGTTGCGAGCATATGTCCATGCCACAACTTTTTTGTCTTCAATGCTAAACTAGCCAGTTTTGTTTTGGTAAAAAGTCTTGGTTTTTGGTGCATGGAAAGAGCTTAAATTTTTGGCTAGTTAAAAGCTAGCTGACTTTTAACGGTGAATGAATGGTCCAGAGTCAAACGGTGAATTATACGAATACTACTACGTCACTGACAACTCATAATTTCTAACAGTGGTGCAAGCTTGGGATAAGTTTCTGGTACCATTTACCATTGTCATCATTAGCGAATTTAAGGTTGAAGGTGTTCATAGTTATGCTCTGGTGGTTAGGTGGTAGGTAGGGAATTAGGGAATGTACGATGTTGGATTCGGGCAACACGAATTTTATCAACTGGTGACTACATGTGTGCTTTTGTGAAGCTTATTTGGTTATCATATATACACGTGGTGTGTGGTGCAGCACCACTGGTGCTGGTATTGTGGTGGCTGGCTGGTTGAGTTCGCTTTTTCTTCCAGGAGAAGTCAGAATTGCATTGGGTGCCGTCCTCTGTGTCAGTAGATTAAATGCTGTTGACAATTGATTTATCAAAGTTTTAGATGTATTCTGCATTTCGGTGTTCATATTTTTGGGGCACGTTTCTCATTTTTATTTAGTGCTCTTACATAAACGTGAATATACGTCGTGGATGTTTTAGCACTAGCAGGCTTGGAAAGGGACAGGTGACTGGGAAAATTTAATATTTTGTTAGTTAATCGTGATCAGTACAGTAGTGCCACTCATGACAGGTTGTAGGTTCGAGCGACATTCATCTGGTGTGGTCACTAGTTAACAGTTACTTTTAACTTTAACATACAACGTCGGAAATATTGTTTGTTTATGAGGCCATGATAGAGCACACACGTCAGTATAACTTCGTGGACAGCTGCTTTTTATTTATTGTTTTTAATTGGTGCTTTGATGATAACTTCTAATGAATGTTGTTGTTTTCTGGTTTTCCCCCAGGTAGTCATCAAATCTTCGTGGAGAGCACCTGTACGATCGGAAATTCCGGGAGTCTGGCGTATCGACTATATAAAGTTCAAATCTCCGTGGTGTTGCGCGTGGAGGAAATCTAGTGAGGTAGTTGAAAGTGAAGGTGTCTCCAAAAGGGCTTTGGAGGTTAAATAGAGCCTGGGTCATGTGGATTTAGTCGTGGAAGGTCTGGTTTTTGGCTTGGCTTTTTAATTAAAAAACTGTTGGCAGAGATCGAGCTTTCATAAGGCGAACAGAAAACGCAATAGTAAGATATAGCGACAATCAGTTGTCTACAACTTCCAGAACAGTAAAATTTGAAACGTATTTAAAATTCTGAAAGTTACAAAATATTCTCTACCGAAACGTGCTGTCATATAGCCTGTATTACTTCATTCAAATTGACTTCAAAGTTGAAAGTGTTTCCTGTACTACGATTACAGCGCGTCCTCGTAATAAAACGAACCTAAAAACAATACTGTATTTTACCTACAACAAGAGTACCCTTTTTACTTTTCCGTTATCGGAAATAAAAAATACGATCAAGTGCTGAGCGTGAATGGTGTTCACAAACGAACAGATTTTGATATTTTTCTAAGTTGAGAGTTCTAGCGTAGTAGCAAACAAGTGTAAACCTTAGATGAGAAAGTGGTTCGAACTCTGTTAGTAAAAAAGATTATATATCCATTGTAATACATATTACATCCATCTGATAGCTGTAGCTCATCGTCGGTCGTTCTTATACGACAAAAAGAATTGCTCAAATTACAGCTTTTGATACAATGCCAAGCAAAAGGTAAGCATTCAATCAATGATACTCATGATTTCAACAGTGTTAATAAAATACGTAAACCGCAACGCTCAATAATAATGCGCTACCTTTTTCTTCATAGTATGTCTCCAATGCATATGCAACCTAAAATTGGAGATGCTTCGTTGAAGTTTGGGCCCGATTGGCTTCGGGCTCTCTCATCGGATACTGGTAATAATGCCGGTGGGGGTGATGGTGGAGGAGGAAGAGGTAGTATTCCTCCAGGTGCGGGATGGGGCGGGGGGATGGGTCATCATATGAATTCGTCTATTCAGAGAGATTATTCGGCCACAGTTTCTATTCACCATCACGCATCCCTTCAGCAGCAAGCACAGAACTCTCAGAATAAAGATGGAAAGGACTTTCAACAGTTGTCATCTAGCAACAACGTAAATCGGTTCAAGCCTTCGGAATTCCGTTATAGTCGAGAAGAAATGCTTTCCCTTTACGATAAAAATTTAGAAGCCCCAACCTATCTCCAAGCGTTTGGAACGCTACTCATAGAAAAGATGCAACCTCCGCTGGCGTTCTCTCAACCATCTGAGGAAGAAATTGTATGTTTCTTTTTATGTATTGCCTTATTAGTTTAATTTGAAAGATTAAGTTCCCTGTTCTAAATAATACGATATATGGTGTCCTACAGAGGATCTGGCATACTCCCCAACCGGAGTCCTCTAGACAGGGAGGCGTAGGTGCTGCACCGATGGGAAGGGGATCGTATTCTGTGCGAGGAAGGGGAGTTGGGATAGAAAGAGGTCGTGGTCGAGGTCGTGGTGGTTATTATGTCCGACCTCATGATGATGAAGAACGTTCGTTTTCTCGGCCAAGAACATTTGAGCGTTCTCAGGTACAGGTACATGCAGTAAGATAGTAAGATTGAAGGGAAATAAATTAAGCACAGCAGATCTTATGTTTCCTTAATATAACGTTTGCACTTGACTTCATGTAGAGTGCTCATGAGAGAGTATGGGCCGAAAGGAATGGAAACGTCGGTGGTCCTCCCCCTGGTGAAGAAGGAGGTTCACGTGGTGGAAGCTGGAGGACAAGAGAGCCATATTCGGGGGGTAGACGTCATGATGATGATGACGGTTGGCGCAAGCCACGATGGAGGAGGGAAGAGGAAGACGACAGTCCAAGAACCAATAGTGGTCGTCGTCTTCACAAAAGCTGGAGCGAGGATGACGCGCATGACAACCTTCCTGAATGGTATGTGAATCAAACAGGGAGTTTGATTGCAAAGTACGTGCAATTCATTAGTTACCTCGAGCAAAACTATATCATATAGGGCGCGAGACAATCCCTGTGAAGAGAGTGGAACTTTTGACGCATCAGGAGCTTTTCATGGTGATGATCGTTCAAGGAAAGATTCAGAACGCGATGTTGATGGGAACTCGAGGTCCAATGCTGAATCTGAGTCTCATGGATCTCAAATTGACAGAGGTTCTAATTCTCGAAACATTAAAAGAAAAGATTTTAGTTTAATGAACATGAATGCTAACCATATGCTCTATTTGAATAGTACAAAAGCGAACCCCAGACAGAAACGAGACTTCGAAATCTGTGATCCCACCCGTCTTAGAAGAGGAAGGTGAATTTCAGTCTGAGAAAGAGCGATACATGACTTCAACAATGAACAACCTAGAAGGTTTGGAGAAAATTTCAAGTAACAGCTCTGACTCTATGTCTGCCAACCAGCTGAATGAACGAAATATGAAACTGGGTCCTAACCGTGCCGCAGAATTATTGAAATCACATCTTGCTAATCAAAATCATTTGCAACAAGTATTAGATGAAGTGCGTGGCGAGGACATTATGTCTGCGTCAAAGATGGTTAGCGCAGTACGAGATGACGCTAACCGGTCACGCACTACTAGCTTGAGTAAGAATAGTGAAGATGATCCGTATCGCAGGTACTTCCAAAGTCTATTGAATATTTTCAGTTGCAGTTTGCAGTCTGAGACGTATTTTCATCTAAAACGATTTGTTTTGTAGTATGACGGAGGAGGCAATGAACTTGGTATCCAAATTGATCGAAGAAGATATGTCTGGGTCAAGAGGTCCCTCCACATCAGTACGCAGTAATAAGCAATCGACTTCGTCCTCTTCGCAAGGTCTGGTTGGAAGTGTCAGTGGGAGTGGTGCAGTAAATAGTAACGTTGCGTTAGGGTTAGATGAACTTACCGGAAATCCCGCTCACTTAAAAAATACACCTGTGAGTGGGGTGGGAGGTGTGCCTGGGGCTGGAGTTGTAAATCACACAGCTTCGATGGATGTGTGGTTATACCGAGACCCTCAGGGTAGTGTTCAAGGGCCATTTCCTACACACGAAATGGCATTATGGTATTCCCAAGGGTATTTTTCAGCCAATCTCCTTCTTCGTAGGGAATGTGATAAGGTATTTGTAACGTTGTTGGAAATGGGGAGATTGTATGGTAGAAACCCTTTTGCTATTCATCACGATTCCCCTCCACCACCACCTATCTTGGTAAGTATATGAGTGGTTTTGTTATATTTGTGTATTATTGCGCTTAGCTGTAATATTATTTACAACTGGTTTTGTCTGTTTTGAAGGAACCTCTTGGAAGTGCCTTAGATCTCCACCGAAATGATGGCAATGGGCAGCCTCATTTCCAGAGACATCAGCAAATGTTGCATCAGCAGAACATTCTTAGAGAGCAACAGCATCAGCAGTTTGTCATGAGGTACGATTGTGTTACACGTCAATTTGTTAAATGCAAATTATATGGATCTTACGAAGTTCCGCGGTAATTGGTATTAGTCAAAAGTTGGTAACGTAACATTTGTACTGCACTTGCAATTTTTAGTAGTATGGCGCCAGGTGCAACTAGGAAAGAAGAAGCTTGGCAAGGCTCTAGAGTACAGAATACCCAACAAATTGGCAGAAACGCTGGAAATACAGTACCTTTATCTCCTGACCCAGTTCAAGCACAGATGCTAATGAATTTGGCGAAGAATCAAAATTTGAACTTAGATAGTAATTCATCGAACCCTATAGATCACCTTCAAGCACTGTTTCAGCGACAGAATCAGGTAAGCAGCGGAAAGTACACAGTGAGATTATGGCGATTGTGTCTTGGATTTGGGGTTTGAATTTGTTGATCTTATTCCATTAAATAATAAATAATTTTTTTTTATATCTTAGATGAAAAACATTGGAGGAGATGTTCCAGTGTCTGTATCGCAGCAGCAGCAACAACAAGCATCCACCAATGATGTATTCAATCCCCACATGCACTCTCAAATAAATCCCCAGGTGGAAGTTAGGAAGTCTCCGGTGAATGCCCCTGATCCTATACAATCCTTATTTCAGCAGTTAACGAATATGACAAATACTCAGCAACAACAACCGTCACATCACCCGCAGCATAAGTTGTTACCTGGTAGTACTTCAGATATGATAAATCATTGGGGAGGGTCCCATTCTACGGTAGGAGTACAGCAGCAAGGAATTCAAGGCCAGTGGATGTCACAACCTTGGGAACTTGAGCAACAGCTGCGAAAGCAACAGAAATTGGTAGGTTTATCGATTGACATTAATGCATGTGGAGTTTGACCAGTTTAAGTTTGGCAGTGGAGTTAGACGACAACAAAGTACATGCGTAGTACTTAATGTGAATTTCATGTTACTTTAGCACGAGGAGGAGATGCAGAGGAGACAGAAGGAAGAGGAAGAAAAGGAGCGCAAACGCCAAGCAGAAGAAGAGCAGAGAAAACTTTTAGAAGAACAAAAGCGAGAGATGGAAGAACGCGAGAGGAAATTACGGGAAGTAAGCGAAAAAGGAGTTGAACTTTTCATTGAAAATTACGCAACCTTAGATTTCGAAACAATTAGCTACATTTTCTTATAGAGGTCTCATATATATTTTATATAAATACGATTATTCTAGGAGGAAGCATTAAAACAGCAAGAAGTGGAGCGTGCCCGACAAAAAGAAATAGCACGTCAGAAGGAATTGCTTATTCAACAGCAACGAGAGCAGCAGCAGCGCCTTATAGAACAACAAAGGCTTGAACAGCAACGCCGCATAGAACATGAGATAGAGCAACAGAGACAGTTGGATCAACAACGTCAAATGGAACAGCAGCGTCAAATGGAACAACAACGTCAAATGGAACAGCAGCGACAACTAGAACAACAACGTCGTGAACAACAGCAACTTTTGGAAAAGCAGAGGATAGAAGAACAGCGAAGGCAAGAGCAGCAGCAAAGAGAGCTTCAGGAACAACACCAGCGCGAACGTGAGCAGAAGTTGAGACTGGAGGAGCAACAACAAAGAGAAAGACTAGAGCAACAGGCAAAGCTACAACAGCAACAGGAACAACAAAGATTTTCTTGGAATGCTAATTCGTCCCAAAATTCTGCTAATGTTAAGGCAAGAACATTGTTGGAAATCCAGCAAGAGGAAGCGCTTAAACAAGAACAGGAAGAAATAATGCGACAACAATTATTAAAAAAGCAAATGCAGCAGCAGGAGCAGATCCGGCAGCAGCAGCAATCTCAAGCGAAGGGTGGTATAAATTTGAAATGGGCTCAGGGTGCAGCTCCGCAACCGAAAGTAGCTATAAAGTCGCTCACTGAAATTCAGGCGGAAGAGCAAGCCAAGTTAGCTAAGGTTAGTAATTATGTACTATTTTAGTAGTAGCAATGACGGAGTTACAAACGCGTTTGCTTATAATTTGCAATTCAGTGGTATTAAGAGGTGCTTTTACTATGTGTAGCAAAAAGAAAAGGAGCGTGAGCAAAGGGCAATAATTCAGCAACACCACCAACAGCAGCAAGCTTGGAGTGCTAACCTCACATGGGCAAACCGTGCGTCGTTGAACGCGGCCGCATCAAATAAGACTAATGGTTTGTCCCAAACTTAACAAAATATAAGATAAAGTTAAAAGTTAGTATCTTGGTAATCAATTTGAACTATTGTCCTACAGGTGGTGTATGGGATGAACCTATGGTGGGAGCAAGTGGGAAGCATGGGTTTCAGAACACGGCTTCTGGCTCGAAAATGAATCAGAGCATGCAACATCACTTAAGCAATAACCAGGGACATCAACAAGTCCATGGTGGCAAACGGACCAAAGAAACAGACGAATCGTTTATGAAATTATTCCATGTTTCTGAACAGTCTGGGAAGCAGTCTGTAGCCCACGATGATTTCACTAAATGGTGCTTTGAATCCCTTCAAGCTATGGGAGGAAATATTGACATCCCTACGTTTGTAGGCTTCTTGAAGGAAGTGGAATCTCCGTATGAAGTCAGTGATTACGTTCGGTCCTATCTTGGGGATGGCAGAGAAGCTAGAGAGTTTTCACGTGAATTCCTCGAACGTCGCTCCCGTTGGAAGAATGCAAGGAAAGGAAGGGATGACGGAGAAGCTTCAGAGGATAATTTGTGTCGACCAGCAAGTGCTGTAAACCCTAACCAGAATGACTTTCAAGAAGTGAAGGTATATAACTAACTAAACTGAACAATTTAAGGATGCAGTATATGCAAAAGGTTAAGGTGGAATTAAATCGTTTATTATTAAATTAATTAACTTCACAGGGAAAAGGGAAGAAAGGCAAGAAGGGTAAAATGCAGAAGGTGGACGCAAGGAATTTGGGCTTTAATGTAAATGCACCTACCCGTCTCAATGCTGGGAAACACGAGTATGACGAAGGAACCGACTGAATTCTGCCTACTCTCTCAAGTGTCGCGTTATGAATGAATTTGATGACCGTTGAATAATAATGCAACGTTTTCGAACCGTAATATTCGATTGTGTCCATATCTTCCATCAAAACTTTGAATACAAACGAGTTATATATCTTGAATGCACCGATGCACGCATATTGCAGCGGTATACTATCGTCATTGCTGCAGATTCGTTGATTTACTCATTGTAAAGTGAAACATTCAGAAATATTATATAAACCGATAAATATTAAATGAACTGCCTTTGACGAAATATCTGTCTGCTCTGCCCATGATAACTGCTTTTTTCATTCGATTATGGATCCATATATTTGCCACGCTCATCTATTCCAGCAAGCATATGTACATAATGATTAGTGTTTTGCTACATCCGCGGCTATACATCACCTTAAATCTTATCTAATCAGCAATACCTGAACTATTTTGAAAAATATTTTGGCATCTATCTCTTAGAAAATATTAGATTTACATTATCTATATCTTAGAGAACATGAAAATAAGTTCTAGAAAAAAGGTTTTGTCGAAACAAGTTTATTACCGGTGGTGTCCGTTGACAAGTTTCATATTTTATGTTACGGTACACAGCACATAAACATAATCCAATACGTAAGATGAATAACACATTTGAGTGAGCATAACAAAACCAGGGGGTCTAATATTTATACCACAATAATTGTTGTATTGAAACAGTATATGTAATACGCAAGATAGTTAACACATAATTACAGCAGCTACATACATAAAAATGTAAAAGTTGAATAGTTGGCGAAGAGTACATATTACATCCTTTTCCGCTACACCCAATGAATCAGATGAAGAAATGAAGATCAGGAGATGGGATGAAACTGATGAATCCATCTGGACACCGGTTTTTTGAAAGTATCAGCGGATATAGTAAAAAGGCATGTTACGATTTTATTACATAAGATCGGGAAGTTCATCATCATCATCGGAATCAGTCTCCTTATCTAAATCATCCAGGCTGGGTTTATCACTAGCTCCTCCCAAACCTCCTCTACCACTTAATCCTCCCATTTGGCGCATCATCTAGTAATAAAAAATTGATAATTTGATTGATAAGGTTAAGGAATTTGAAGTTTGTGATGTATGTATATGTTAAAGAAGGTATGGGCAAATTCATTCAATTTAGTAATTCAATTCATTCATTACAATATTCTAATCGTAATCTGAAACTATCAGACAAACTATAGTTCCATGCTTTCAAATAAACTTTAAAATTGAAGGGACGGTAAGTCAACCGAAAAATCTATATGGCATGGCCCCGCATCAGCATCACCATTCTTTTGCTATCGCAGGTTTGCGAGTTACTACAGCTGAGTTTATTTATATGATTAATTACTAACCTCCTCGAAATCAGTAGCACCAGCCCCACCTGGACCTCCAGGCATGCCGCCCATGCCCATGCCGCCAAGACCAGGTTCAGCAGCTTCGTCTTCACTATCATCCTCATCCTTCCACCTGCTGAAGTCCACCTTGACCCAGTGCTTCTTGTCGCTGCTCTTGGTAAGTCGGGGCCAGAACGAGTCATCAGCTTTCTTTAATTCAAATTCAATTACACGTCCTTTGTTCTTATGCGTGGATTTCTCGGGATCGATGCTGCCAAATAATTCTAGGTCCATTTCGTACTGCTTCTGATCAGTACCTCCAGTCCCCTTAAAGTGTACTTTGTCAGCGTCTAATTGTATTGATGGATCCTTACAATCCTCAAGGCAAATTGTCAGGAATACGCCGGCCTTACGCTGAGCCCACATTACGGGAGGAGGAAGTCTGTACAGATGAGAATTATAATAACGTTTACATCATAAATTACAATAATACCAAACTCCAAACAAAATTAGTAGCAACAATCATATATTGTATCAACTCATTTGTAATTGAACTAGTCATTAACTTACACACTCGTAGCTGTCATCTTGTGAGTTTAGAATAACGACTAATAATTATTGCAACTTAGAGATTTGAGACGGACGTTCAATCCTCAAATTGTCCAAGTGTGAATAGAAATGAGGTCTGGAAAAACAAAAACAATTTACATTCAACATTCAATAATCCAGTTGATAGTATATTACCACGGAACATACAGCATCCGGTCTCAATAAATTATCCACTCTCAACTTATATCTTAGCGCTAATTAATTACCTTTTCTTTAGTATTTCTCCAGACACCGGAAGCAATCAACTCAAATCCTTTACTGTAGTCTCTTTGATGTCTTGACACACCTGTGATCTGCAACAAAGCACAAACAAACGGTGAATACCTCAAAATCTCAACTCTGCAAATTACAAATGCACCCAGAAAATTACGCAATGAAATCCGCTTTCCAACAACAACTAAAAGCTTTCCTTCAGTCAAACAATCTTAATAAAAGTTTGGAGAACTAACTAAAAAAAGTACATACTTTATGGTTCTAGAAAGAAGGGGATATTTTTTTGTGTACCTTGGTTACGATGACTGATTAAATCATGAGCAAGATTTCCCATGCACTCGCACCTCGCTCGTTTTTTTTACTATCGTCGCTCGAAAACTGTATAAAACAGAGAGTGAATATTAAGTACACCTTGTGTATGGGCAACACTAAAAAACACCGATGCGATATATAATCTGCGTATTGTTGTCTGTGTTTCTCTCTGTATTTTTTTATGGAGAACGGAGGAAAGCATATATAAAAAGTGGACTCTTGTGTCTTGTCTTGACTCTGGGAAGTCTGAACTGAACTTGTGTCCGGAGCGCACGCCTGCTCCTCTTCGCGTTCTCTCTTGTTCATATTATTTTGTTGAGCACACAACAGTAGCGAATAGCGTGTATATCCGCCCGTATATACGGAGAAAAAGTATACAGATGAATTTGCGTAGTGCCTAAATATCCAGCCAGAAGAGGTCCATGCACATGTCTGGGGGGAGTTCATCTAAATTGTAGCTCCAAAATTTGGAACACGGCCCACTGAGACGGCAATAATGGAGTTGGATTCATTGTTGGACATTCTAATGTTCTGATAGTTTGATTAAATATGTACATATAGCGGCCTTCCGCAGCTTATTACTAAAGCTTCAACTCTAGAGTACAAATGAGTTATGTTACAACTTACAAGACAATTTTTAGGGATCCTATTTTCAGTGAAAATTTATTTCGGGTATATTCGGGAACACTGGGGAAGGGAAGACCCTAATAAATAAGAAAGGAAGAGATGAAATGTAGTATGCGTGTAGGAGGACGTTCAATTACTGGACATTGGACAAATTTTAATGCAATGAATTTTATTTGTGCATTTAATTTTTAATTTAATTTTTTTGTAGTGAAATTGTGGAATTTCTTTAATAACTCACGTGAAGTGATGTTAAAGTGGTAAGGATTAATAAGCTAAGAAAATACAGCAGAGTTCGTGTGCTGATACGTGTGCGAGCTTTCGTAATAATTTTTCTGATCGGGTTTCTTACTCAATGTTTGGAAAGTTTGGAATACTTGGGAACTAACCCCTTCTCTAATGAATACCATGATTTAGGAACTACTCCTTCTAGAACAACATGCATACCTATAATATGTTCATGTAGGTACATAAAACCTTTCTTTACCTTAATATTACATCGTGATGGGATAATCGGGCAATATAATATCCATGAGATAGGGGATATGTGGAAATACAATAATTTTTTCCTTGGGTATTCATACACGTTCCAAACTGAAAGTTACACAAGGTTACTTGGATTTACTCCTCACATATATCCATTACATCGTGTGAATATACAGAAATATTATCCGAGGTAGATCAACGGGAACCTCTTGCATCACACACATGTGTGTAGTGTGTTCCACTCTGTTCTTTACGAATCTTTCCAGAACAAGCTTGAACAATGGTGTAACATGGCCAATGAGAACCGCCACGGTATGGTTTGGGAGTAATTGGCATAAAAAATAGCAAGCCCAAAAGCCAGAAAGCAGAGAACTAATGTAATTAAATTAAGTGCATACTCAGGGCATACACAATATTTTTTGTAGTGTGCAGAAAATTGACTATACGACACGAGTACGGTTTTATGACGATTTATGACAAAATGACTCATCTTATGCAATGAGGATATTGCTTTCATGAAAGTATGGGAATATGGGAAATATTTGTTCAGATGCAAATGAAATGTAAAATACATCAATTAAATCTTAAATCTTCAAGCACATTAAAATACGAAGAGAGTAGCATGTCGTGTGGAGTTGAACGAGTCTAAGTTTGCAAGACACTTTTAGCTTGAAGTAGTCACAAATTCCAAATTCAGAGGCTTCAAAACTTCAAACAGACAAAGTGGCATTTTTGTACCATTTTAAAAGCAATATGAAATGAATCTGACATGACGTACTCAATAGTAACAGATTCAGATGATAAATGTATATGGATTGTTATAAATGCTCTAGATCCGTAGGATAATAGTCTTTCTTCCATTTGGTCCGTAACTTCCAAGCGTTTTCTTCATCTTGACTCATCAAGTTCACCCAATCATGCCTCTTCCTGTCTGTCAGCACTCTTTCCAGCGCATCACGAAGTAAATGAGGAGAAACTTGATAAAATCCCCCTTCCAGAGGCTCTGGAGTAATGTTCTCAGTTTCTCCACCACCGGGGAAACCTGCAGCCGTGACATTCATTTGAGGTCCAAGCATAGCACTGGTCTGGGTTGAAGGCTCACCAGTTTCCAATTCTTCTTCATCCTCCGGCTCCTCTTTCTTTACCTCTTCCTCGATCTCATTGTTGATGTATTGCTCCGGTAGGAATTCCTCCTTTCTAATTGGAGGTTCCGAATCCAACGTTTTTGTACGGGCGGACCATGACTTTTTTGTATGCATGAAATATAAACATGGATTCAGACTTCGGACCAGAGAGAAACTTAAAATGCTTACGATTAGATTAAAATGCATTTGAGGTGAAAGCACCTTACCGTAACATTTAAGTGCCCATCCGATGTCCTGTTGACTCGACTATTTTTAGTGAATGCTTGGGCAAGTTCGTTACAAGCGCTTTGCAGTGAGCTCTTTTGCCACAAGCGCCTTTCCGTGAGGTACTCATAATTTGTGGTCCTTGCAAGGAAATCAATTTCCCGTGCTGCCAACAAATGGTCTTGCACTCTGCATCTTTTCATCAGGGCATAGAATTCGCTTTCATTTGTTTCTTCCTGTTACCATACATGGAAGGTTTTTGTTTAAATGAATTGGCATAATATAATAATGCATATAACAAATCGATATTGATTTGGTACTGGTGCTAATTATTGAACCAGTCGATATACAATATTGTATAATGCTGGACGGTCCAAAACAGGTTTTAATTTTTGAAGTCAGAACCTTTTCTTTGAATCGCCGTAGAAGGTATCGCTGTGTCTCAAGAACTGTGGCCACTTTGTTTTTCGAAACTGTTATCAGTTTTGAAGCGGCAGTTTCATCACTTGGCACAAATGAGAAACCTTCCCTTTGCTTTTGATCCATCATTTCTAAGTAAATCTCCGACTTCTTCAGATCAAAGAAGTTGATTATCACTTGCATCACTATCTATTTTCACATAAAACAAGAATTACATGAAGTGCTTAGTCATTTTCAATTTGAGGGGTATGAACCCGTGAGCAAATGAAGGGGCTGAAAAGCCTCATGGGTACCTGATTGGGTAGGCTTAAATCGTCAAAAAGCGAAGCTTCCGTTTTCGTGTTTTCAACAATTCGCTTGATTAATAAGAAGATTTTGGGACGGAGCGACAACGACATATCTAAACAGGACCTAAAAGCAGCCGAATGTCCAAAAGTGACATGCTCTCGTGCGAATTTGCTCATTAGCGGATGTGTTAAAGCTGTAATTGTGCGAAAATACATTGAAATTGAAAGCATTTTAATCTTTTTACAATAAAAATATGTAATCGAACAAGCTCGAAAGGAAGGAAGTGTGAGCAATTGAATTTGAAGAATAAAATTATTATGAGTTATTTGATTTTATTGAGAGAATTAAAAATACGCATAGAGGTGAAAGTTACACGTGCCGTGCCATATGCTCCTATTCGAAGTGTCTAAACTAAATGTCCTATAGTTTAGTGGTCGTGTACTCACCTAACACACATTTGCTACGATTGCTACAAGAAATGATATTACTGGAGAAAAAATTCTTGTCCATTCGACTATTCGACTTCAAAAGCGTAAAACTCTGTAAGCAAGCCTGAGGCCTGACCTAATTCCACATATTCTATATCTTCAAATCTTCCACATATCGTAATATTCTCAAACAGAATGTAACAAATGAATTTAGTAATTTAGCTACAGTGTTTTCGCCAGGTATATGTGAGCAAATCGGTAAATCCCTATGCGAAGGTCTACTAGCACGTATGGATTGCCAAATCGTTTTATGTGCCTGTGTGACGAATCATATTAGATCTACGCAATACGCATGATTGAAAGGAGATTTTGCTCAAAATCCTGCACCTAACGATGGATTACGTCTATTGATGTTTCTGCCATTTAAGGAAAATAAATGCTGCATTTACAAGTTTGATGAAAATAAATTAATTTTTACATTCTGCTAAAAGAAAATGAATTATTTGTTACGTTACATTCACATTGAGCAGAGTGGAAAAATTCATCAAATGAAACTGACAGGAGGATCAATACTCTTTTCGTTTTCATATTCATTTCGTTCTTACAATATTCGATGGCATCACACACTCTGTCCCATTATCCCAAACGCGACACTCTGTGCATCCACAATAGCTGCTAATTAAATCATCATTCAAGCTAAGTAAAGTGGCTATATTAAGTTGTTTCATATTTTCATATAAGCATATCTCTTCCTATTCTCCCCAGAGTGGCAGGCAGGTGAGTTGTCGCAGATTTTAATTTGCAAGTACCTGCCCGCGCCTGCATACATAATTAGTTGCATAATTTATCTACCTAAGTGTTTCCTAATCGGAGAAATAGCCATATCCACGACAGTTACGTATTGGCACGTTAGGTGCGAGAATTGGGCATCAAACTAAACCCTAATGACTACATCGTGGCGTCCATACGTAATGTTCCAGCTAATGAATCATCTCATGAATTTTTTTTAAACCCAGTGTCCTCATTGTCAGTTGCGAGATTGGAAATTTTTATTTGAAAGATCATGACTCAATTTTTGGTGGATATGGACTTATCCTCTATTGTTACGAAACTTAAATAAGATCACCTCTTATTAAATTTTTAAAACGCTACAAAATTTTTCAGGGCAGGGTTGAGAAACTTTTCAATTGAATGAAAGTACTACCGAAGACTCCTATGGACTTATTCGTGACTGGCATACACTTGTCAGTCATTTTCGAAGGTGTTCTATGTAAAGTGACAGGAGGGCTTCTGCATGAGCTGTTCAGAAGACGCATTCTCATTGACAACTTGATTATTGAATTTGTTCGCTAAAACAAACAACAGCCATTGGAAGTCTATATACCTTCCCTTAAAAAGTTCCATTTCAAGCAGATAAATAGGATCTTCCCAGAATGAAAATAGAATCTTGTCTCGGTCACGCCAAACCATGTGCCATACAAGGTAGTTTAAGGGACCTCTTTATAATCAACTTTTCAAGTGCGTTTCATATATTTGCTCAATAGCTTCTCGATGTGATAAGGTACGAGTCAAAAACGTTACCCCTTAAAATCATGTAACTACTTTAGTTACTTTTTTGAAGTACCTTTTTGGTTGAACACGTAATAAAAGTGCATCCTTGCACACAAAAGTTGGCATAAGGTTGGATACAAACATATCAACTAAAAGAGCGTTTTTTGCAGGAGGTGTCTCTTCTACCTAAAAAAAACTTACTCTCGAGCAATCGGTTACACACACGTCGTTTTGCTACCTCCTTTGTTATCACCTCGATCAGTTGTCAAAATTGATGTCTAACAGGAGATTCCCTGAAAAAATCACATATTACCACATTTGCGCCACTCAATGCGTATTATTAGAATTGAATATGCTCAACAATGGGAAAAATAGGAGACAATGTAGCAAAAAAAATTCTATTGTTCAGCACACGCGTATCCATATATAAAGCAAAAGTTTCATACGTAAGTGCGTATTATTATATGTACGTAGTATGTAATCCCCTATATACAAACTCTTCAATTCCATTTAAATAACACTACAAATCCTACCAAGAAGTGTTTTGAATTCAGCCACCACGAATGATTAAGTAGATGACAAGATCAGTTCAATCTTTGGCAAGAAATTGAAAGGGACTCTACGTTTTGATATGACGTGTGCCATACGATTTTTTAAAGATAACTAATCATAAGTACATCTCATCCTCATAACGTCTCTCGGCAATATAATCTCAGCTAACATAATCACAGTATCAGTCATAATATCACAATATCCCATCTTTCGCATCAACAGACATGATAATGTGTGTCACTGGGCTTTTGTGTGTGATTTGATGATGATAAATATCTGTGTGGCTTATTTCTTCGCCCAATCACGACGAAATGAGAGGACCGACAGCTAGAGCGACACACAACCGACCAGAAAATAGCTAAAATGTTGCAAAACTCCCCCAAAAAATTCTCTCTCTCCCTTGGGAGTGATTAAATTTGAAACATGGTTTACAGAAGTGCTCGTCGGACTTGCGTTTTGTTGCACAACTGAAGAAAACCGTAGCTAGAAAGATATACTTAGGCAACTTTATATCCGCTTGTGTTTAGCAAAATAAAATATGACGATGGACGAATGATTGAATGATTTGTCACATTTCCCCAAAAAATCCTTTTACGAACATTAATGCGACGAGCTCAGTAAAATCTGCTTGATTCTTTCAATCATCAAACGGTCGATGTTGTCTATCTGTCTCACGATCAATAGGCGAAATTAATTGTAGACACACGGATTTTCAGTCGGTGTCTACGCATATGAAGCATCAAACCAAGAGATTTTTTTTTCAAAAAATCATTCATGAAACGATAGGTGACGTGATGCATGTATTGTATTGTATGCAGAAAGAAGAGAGAGAGATACATGGCATTTTTGTTTGTATGCATGGGTGATCCATTCAATCGTAAACTGACACTACGAGGACGAATTATATTATGTACATTGTACAAAATGTTTTACGTTATTCACTCAATCGCGCAGTAGACGACGAAGATCGTATTGGGTTTCGTCTTGTTTGAAAAGATAAAAAGACGCATCTTCCGACGTTGCTGCGTGTGTGTGCGCGGAGGCTCATAGTTTCTGATAACTTTTCCATTTTTCCATTAGACAGATGGATGAAATACTCTGAGTGACATGCATGATTCATTATTTCATTATATCATCGCATTGTTCATCATCAATATTTTTCCTATTGGTCATCACAACAATATAATCTAATGTTTGATGCAATTCTTATGCACTTTATTTTCCCGTAGTTGTCCGTAAGACGCTGCTTTATGTAATAGTACATGCAGCATGCTCCGCGTCACCGAAAATATACTCGATACTGGCAAAAATCTGATGAATGGGTTAATAAATACTTACGTATAAAGGCATAGAGGGATAAAAAAATGTGAAAATAAGTGGAAATGTTTTTGAGAGTGAGTGTTTTACATGGGGCTGGTGTATTACACGCACCACTGAGCATATATGTGCACACACAAAGATATGAGTGGCCAACACAATAATAGAAGTAAATGAAACCATTTTCTCGAATAAATGACATTCCCTTTTTTACATATCCTTACTTGTAATGATTATATATGCAAGAAAAAAAACTTTTTTATAACTACCTAATTTTATTGTGATAACACAAATCGACACAAGAGTGGAAGTTGTATAAACATGAAAATTATGGCGATGGGGTTGTGAAGAAGATTGAAGATGCGACTTTGCCACTTCCATTGCCAACTTTGAAAAAAGTAGCAGCCTGAGAGAAGAAGATGAGGATGAGGATGCGATCTACGTCTCTGACGATTGGAAGGAAAAACTGCATTATTATATGTTTTTCTATTTTCAAATGATTAGTACCAGGTTTATGTAAGTGGCCTATATTAATGCTGCTTCCCCTCCTCCCACCATGTGTTCTGACATCATAATAGCTAATTTCAACATTTGCTTGGATGCCTAAAATGGAAACTCTGAATTGAGCTTCTACTGTAAAAAAAGTAGTTGAGCAGAGAGAGAGAACTTTGCGACTTTTCCCTTCTGATAAAAATAAGTCTCGCTGTTTTTGATGCACTTCTTCTCAAAAGAAAGATGATGGGAGAATAGAAGTCAGGAAACGAAAATGAAAACATATATTTGTATGCGTACAAATACGCGTGCACACTGAGTCAATTCATTCAGTGATAATACGCTCCTATCTGTCAGGTAAAATTAGTCGTAAAAGTTGTTGAATATTTCATATTCCATACCTGAAACTGAACTGAAGAAATTACATAGGCACACATAACATAACATTATTTATGTAGATACTTGCATACTATATACTCTTCACAGCTAAAAGATCAAAATCTTTAGATGAGTAAATATACGATTCATCTCGCACATAAATTTATCACCTCACAAGTAACAAGTCACGTCACCACGATGCACTTTTATGCACCGACGATTTGAATGCTACAAGAATGAATGGATGATCGCAACTACTAATCAAAATATGAGAGGATTATAGACCACCGCCGACATCAATAATGACAAGTTATCGGTATTTGCTATTTTAAGATTGTTAATTCATAATTCCAAAAATGCAACAAGGTTTTGCTGCATGGACGCCACCGATTTGGGATGATACGTGTAAGAGTAGTAGCCAATTGATTATATTTAGGTAGCATCAGCAAAGGAGAGAGAGAGAAAATGGACCGAGTATGTCAGCCCAGTTATATAACATAAAAAATTATTGTTCTATTCTTTGCTACTGGTGCATTTACAAGCTCACACATGTATGGGAAAATGAGTTGCGATTTTTTAGCGCAATCTTTTT
The DNA here is from genome assembly GCA_034687055.1 of Heteromurus nitidus. Lineage (NCBI taxonomy): Eukaryota > Metazoa > Arthropoda > Collembola > Entomobryomorpha > Entomobryidae > Heteromurus > Heteromurus nitidus. Next base: position 56,710 of record JAQFZW010000185.1, on the reverse strand, counting down.
CAGCTTGCTACGTGTGCGTATTTTACCCATTATCACATCACCAAAAGCTATTACGTGGTATTATGCACCCAAGTCGAGCCGTATATCTTCACTCAAGATGAGCTCTATTCACTACTCACTCATTCTTTCATTCATTCACCCATCCTTCTTATTCGGTGGACAGAAGTGATGCGACGGACTTGTGTGAGCCACACATGCAAGAAGACTGAGATGGACTATGCTTTTTAAAAAAACTGTCAAAAGATCCCTTACAGAGTTATATATGTACACGTAAATAAATACATTTGAACTTATACTCGCGTGTAAAAGGGGGTACTTGAAGACGGATGATGAATCTAAGATTGCTGACAGGCAGAAAGAAAGGTTCCTCTCGGCCCAGCTCACTCTGAAGGGAACATGCGAAAAGTGTGATGTTAGGTGGATTTAACATGCATTTTTCAAAACTAGAATCCTACGTTGGTATGTGTGTGGGTGCCACTTCCACGGGTGCCTTGTTGCCTTTTCATTAGTTAGCGGTTTGGCTTGCTCACTTTTGCTTTCATGGGGATGTTGTGGATGTAAGCGCGAGGATGTCGTCGAGTTTATTTGACTTTGCAGAGATGAGACCCTCTGCAGAATCAGTCCTTTAAAAGGGACTCGACCTAGTGGAATATTAGCAAGTCCCCAATTGGACTCTGGTAGAGAAAGATCTCGACAACGGTTGTGCTGACTGACGATCAACAAACGGACATTTAAATTATTATTACATAAAACGTTTTTAGTGTAGTAATTTATTTTTTTGGGGACAGTCGGGACTTTATTTGTTTCGGTGATAAGTTGAAAAGGAAAATTGAAACCATTTAACGGAGGAAATCATAATGAGGATACTCGTGGTAAACTAAAATAAAAGTTTGAACTATTTGAAATATTAGAGGGGTTAATTGATCTTGCTTGAGACCTGGAAAGCACTCTGCAATCAGCAATCAAATTCACTTCGTTCATGCAGGTTTTGCCACTCTGTCTGGCACTGGTTGTTGGAGAGCCTCCCGTTCCGAGTAACTACGGAGCTCCTCAACCTCAGCCATTTAGAGGTGGGGGAGGGGGCGGTCAATCATTATTTGCTGGTGCTGGAGCAGGAAGTCAGCAATATGGTGCTCCAGGAGGCCAACAACCACAACAACAGTTTGGAGGATCTGGAGGCCAACAACAATACGGAGCTCCAGGAGGACAACAACAATTCGGAGGATCTGGAGGTCAGCAACAATATGGTGCCCCTGCAGTACCCCAGCCAGCTTATAATCAACCTCAGCCCCATCAGCAATATGGTTCACCAGGTGGCCAGCCACAGCCTTCTTTCAGCCAACCACAACAAGGGTACTCGCAACCTGCTCCTCCGCAATCATATAACCAACCCCAACCCCAGCAAACAAGCCAACCTGGACCTCCACCTCCGCAACCGCAACAATTTTACGGTCAACCAGGAGGTGGGCAAAATCAATACCAGCCCCAACCCCAGCCCCAGCCACAACCTCAGCAGCCAGACCAGCAGTATGGACAGCCTGAACCTCAAAAGGGAGGTCAGATCCACAAACATATTTATGTTCACGTTGCCCCAGATGAGCCTCAAGAGCCCAAGCAACCCCGAGAACGTCGCCCAACGCCTCCTCCAGAAAAACACTACAAGATCTTGTTCATCAAGGCTCCAAGCCCATCCGCTTCCGGAGACGAAGAGATAGAGCTGCCACCTGCACCCGAACAGAAGACGTTAGTATATGTCCTCCTTCAAAAACCGAACTTTGGACCTGGAGGACTTAACATCGCCACTCCAAAACCGACCAAGCCATCTAAGCCAGAAGTATACTTCATTCGCTATAAAGGAGGTCAACAACAACAACAGCGTCCAAATAACCAATACGGAGCACCTGATGCTCAAAAACAAGGAGCTTCCCCCCAATATAATGCCCCCAGCCAGCCCAGATCCCAGCCGCCACCGCAGCCTCAGCAGCAATACGGGCAGCCACAGCCTCAACCTCAGCAACAATATAGCCAACCCCCACCTCAACATCAACAGCCTCAGCTCCAGTATGGACAGCCACAACAAGGTGGTCCTCCTCAATCACAGCAGTACGGAGCTCCGATAAGAAAGTAATCACAGTGCCATTCTCATCTCATTCACACCTCGATGAAAATCACACAACTGACAAAAGACGTCAAAGGGAAAGTACACAAAGGAAATTGAAAGTGACACCAATTCACCAATTTAATGCTTTCGTTGAGCATTTTTGCATGTTCAGTATGTAATACTGCCAATTTGCGTTGCAAGTGGTGATCACTTTCTGATGATTTCAGTTGATGTGTATTTATACCTCCTCTGTGTATGTATGGATGATAATTCACATAAAATGATGAGATCTTAATAAATAAAAAGATGAAAGACGAAGAAAAATGAAAACGTATTTCTAAGCACATGTGTCATTCATATTGTCTATAGCCTTGCACACTGCACTGATGCAACTCAACTATAAGTACTTAAACATGTGCACTTCAAGTAGGGTGAAGTTTTCACATGAAATATGAACTTCCAAGAATTAATACTAGAATCTTTAGAAAGAAACCACGAACCATGAAATAATGAGCATGGTGCCATTATCATGAGTGTTTTACACATATTGTTGCATGCAGCATTTTAAATGCAATTAACTTACATGCAATACATCCTTCAGGATCTCTCAAGACATCGAAGCGAGTCTCCTCATCTCTCCAGAGTACACACAACATAGATGCTAAGCTCTGGTCCAGGCGTCCAGCCAATTCTTGCAAACTGTTTCCACTCGCCGGCTTGTCATTGTGAGATAACAAGGCCCTTGCCTGAAGTCCAACTTCATGGCCAAATACTATTCGCTGGGAAGAATTCTTCATGGGTCGTTGCCAGAATAGGAGCTGGTCCATGCAACGAGGATAATCGCAGAGCTGGAGAATACAATTGGTGATATGCACAGGGGCTGCTGGTCCTGCTGAAATCTGATCACAAAACCACACTAAACCTAAGTCAGGAAAATATCTTACGAAAAACTTCCCGAAAATGTAATCAGGCTCTATGTCCAGCGATAATTATACTGCATCAGGTATTTTACCTCCAAAACATCCAGCAGTCGAAACAATCCTTCATACGCCAAAAATCTTTCTAGACAAGATGGATAGTAAGCGATACATCCCCAGATGCACTCTGCAAGCGCAATTTGAATTCTAAGGAAGACCATAAAAGGGCATATTAGCTCTGGTATTATTGCTTTGTGATGTCAAATAATGCATCAATTACAACCAAACCAGTGAGTTACATAAAGTAAAAAGGGACAAACCAGTAGAAATACAAATGTTGTTGACTATATGCATAAAATATATTATTTTAATCTAACACAGGATCCATGTGTCTCCTGTCAGGAGAATGATAAAGAAGATGTCTCATCAATCTTGTCAAAATCGACACACCTTCCAGCCCAGTGAAGATTTTTTTCTGGCTAAGGTCGTAGAATCCTAATGCAGCACAGCAGTAGAGCGCATTACTTATCAGCGTCTCTTGAAGTACGTCAAAATTCTCTTTTGTCAACTGCTTGAGCACACCTGCATGCACAGGGACAAGGAGAGAGATAGAGAAAAGGGTGAATTTTCATTTACAGTTAATATTATGTATTGTATTCTATTATTGTTGAGTGACTCTCTGTGGTCGGTATTCTATGAACATAAGAAGAGTTCTTTTTTTGTGTTGTGACTGCACAATAAAAAACATTAAATGTTGAATGTGCATCACATCTTTTCATTTCAAACACACACATAACGATGATGATGACATATGTGTGGCTCTAATTAATTTATAAGTTGTGCCCATTCAAAGGAAATAATAATTTGTGAAAGTGTATGTGAATGACTAATTTGAATTACTCAGAAATATGGGCATCGCATCACGTTGCATGAAGTAAACCATGACTTCATCAGAAATCCTAGAGTCCTCCCCAGTCAATAGAATTCGTAGTGTGTGCAAAGTCATTGCAAGAATGGTCTGATCTCCTACCCCAACTTCCCCATAGGCTTTCAGGAAGCTCAGAAATCTATGATTAAAGCAAGCATTTTGTAAATTAAAAACAAAAACGGAAGTCGATAAAGGATGAGATGAGTCAACAAGTCCACAATATTGAAAAGTGACCAAGTTAATAAAATAGGTGAGACTGATTTTTTGTATGTATGCTTGTATATTTCATATGTTTTTTGATAAAAAAAGAAAGGGAAAGCTCTAACGATGGGACGCCATGTGGTGTTAGCATAGACAATGGTGAGTGTTTCGCAATAGCTTGAATTGTGCTCCACGCCGCCGTATCCAAGTCGGTTGCCTTCTCTGCTGCTTCCTCGGTGAGAACATTGGGACCAAGGATCAGGATGAGGAGGACGGCTACGGTGTTGTATTCGTTGATAATCTGAAGCATGTTTTATTTATCCACATAAATTAACCTACCTTGATTAGTATTTTAACATTAAGACAATGTTTATTTTTTTACTTTTTGCCCACATCCTGCCTCTGTAATACACTGCATCATGTAAATCATGTACTGGAGAAGCTCCAAGTCCTCTGGAGTCGAGTCTATTACATAAGGCAAATCAACACCCTTTGTTCCCAATATTCCGCTACTGATCGTGGCTGCAATTACTTCACCAAAGAAGTTAAACAAATTTATGTTGCAGGAAGCTAGAAGGTGTAAAATAAAAATTATGACATAACAAATGCATACACGAGATTTTCATGCTTACAGGAGCCGTATCCTTGAAAGAATTCTCCTGATACAGGGATTCTTTTCGCAATTAGACATATGAGAAATGCTGTGTCATTCCTCGTGCTCAATAAGGATTTTGATGAGCAGAGACCCAATTGTTGAAAGAATCTTGTGAGAAGAACCCTTCAGAAGGAAAAAAAAAACATTGCAATTCATTAATGTAGTGTCGTGCATTTCCCATTTTTTGAATTACCGAAAAAAGACAATTACTGAAAAGGCTCTTTCTCAAGTGGAGGCTTGACTCGCATGTTGACACGATCAAAAAAGGAATTTGCTCCGAGATAAGAGTAAACAAAATCGTTTGTCCTTAGCAAAATGCGATTCGATGGATCATTTATACAAAGCTTGAGGAGGACAGGGTCTAACAATTGCATACACCACAAACGCTCTCCTGGAAGGCATATGAAAGTAGAGATTCTATAAGACTAACAGTCATAAATTAAATTCTGTGTTCATTTGTCGACAAGTATTTCTTACGAATTAAAGCAGACGAATCGCAGCATAATTTCAATAACGACAAAATGCTAACGTAGCCTTCCGTGTGGAAGCCATCTTTGATGTAAGTGGCCACAGTTCGTGGGAGCAGACTTTTTTCCAAAGATGTGAGCAACACATTGTTTGGAACCATCACGGAAAGCTGTGTTGATCCTGCCATGAGACTACTGGAAAGGGAGCAGTTGGAGTTTTTTGATATTCTTCGTCGATGTCTCCTGTCAATTATGTTCTCCAGCCAAACCCCTAAAATGCTTGAAATTGATTTCTGAGCGTACGGATGACCCTCAACAATGGCAAGACCTTAAATTTCCAATTTTATTTATAAATTGGCATTTTTCAATGAAAATTATCATAAAATAACAAATGCATAAGTTTTCGCATAGTTTCTGAAGTGGCCAACCTAAAACCGTGAAACAATAGGCTAATCTCCGAACATCCATAAGCTCCTTCAAAGATTCCATGTAAATCCCTCGTTGCAATCGCTGCATAATTTTGTCAAAGAACTCTCTTGCAAATTTCAATCTCATGAAGCTCGCAGACAAGAGTAAAATGATGTTTGCCACAACGTCCACATTCTCATAAACGAAAACATCGGTAGCTTGTCGCTCATACGTCGCCCACAACGTCTTGATGCGAGTTTCCATTTGTTCCGTGTCCTCCCGAATGAGAAGCGCGTGGATCCTTCTCAAGCAGTAGCGAGGCGTCCATTCCGGACCAACAATGGCCTTGTTGATAATATTATTCTTATCAGCTCCTCCATATCCAGTAGGTTTTCCGTTGGCTCTCTGATTCGGCCCTTGAGTACCCTTGACCTCTATTTTCTTTGGGTAGTCCTTGTCCGGTGGTTTACGAACGGCGATTTCCACATCCTGTCCAAATATTTTTTCGGGTTGTTTACACGGTGGTAAAAGTGAATGGTAGGATATTTGACTCTGAGTGCAGAACAAATCCTCATTACTCCGGCATTGATTCTGATACGTTCGGTAGGCATGAGCCATTACGCCATAACCTTTGTTGGCCATTTTTTTAAAAATAAAATAAATCCAAGATGCGAGAATTATTCACAAAATTTCAGGTTACGCTGCAAGTATACATGTAGTTTATAATCGCTCGACGGCAAATTTCCGTCCACCTTTCCCTAAGATGATGATGACGAGTAGTGAGGACGTGACGAGGAGGATATTCTCCTCAATGCGATAGTGTGAGTAGATGAATCATCCATGGTAATTGGCAATGCGCTTTTGTCAGATTTTCTTTAGCTCATCTTCGGTGCATCCACGAAGGAGTGCCACTGACATCCAAATACATTTTTTGTCCCCAACCTCAACACCAGCCCCGAGACCACACATTCAAATCCTTCAAACTTGAGTCAACGTCGATATGCACATGTGTAAATATGTGTCGTTTTGTGTATGTATCAAATTGGTTTCAGTTTATGGTTATTAAAACAGGGATTGTGTGTAAGCGATGTATGTGTGGTGATTGCGGTATTCGAAATAGAAGCGAAAATGAAGGCGCATGCATTTCATCTGCAGAATCTTTTTTGTTTTGTCTCGTCATCTCGATTTGATATGAAAGGGTATTATGCAGTCGAATAAATCACAATATTTTTTGAAACAGCATCTTCGCTTCTGTAATTTTACTATCAATATGCGACCATTACCTGTTTAAATGCAGAGTCATCTGAGACCCCATCCCACACAAGATAGCAAAATCCATATAAGTATTTAAGTGCCTTCATATTCATCGGTCCAAGGTAGCCTCGGTAAATTCGGTATAATTTAAAGTATTAAAGGAGTCCTCCCCAAACACAAATAAAACTGGCATCAAAGAAAAAGTTTGGAAGAGCACATACACAAAAAAAGACTTCACACCAAGATTTCATGCATGCTTATGCTAAAAAGAGAATGAAAAATGTGTGCGATTTTGTAACACAATTTATTGTTTCAGAGTCATTTTTCAATCGTACAATTTAACAAAGTCACCTCCGACTGAACGCTTTGGGATGATGATGATGATTATTATTTTTATACATATTTTATGACGGTTACACTTTGAATATAACTCTATACACAGTTTACACTTCTATATTGATACAATACGTTTTAATTACAGTTCTTAATTTCATTCATGATAGTAGTACATTATGTCGTACTTGATGTCATCATGTCAAATCTTAAGTATTATCTTTCCAAATAACTTTTCTCTCATCCTCTCTCTCTCTACCTACACAATTATTACGTGTCTTCAGACTAAAAATGTGTTATTAGAGATAACAATCAGTATCAAACATAGTTTATTTTATAAATGTATAATATGCGTATATGTACTTCTGTTTTCTTTAGTGTATTTACAAAGTTGCTTCACATTTACAAAGGGACCTTCACACTTCACCGCTTTCAATGTATACGCCATTTTTTCTGTGGTTTAAAAATGATCCCTTATATCTTTTCTCTGGTAGAAGATCCCTAATTACGAGGTTTTTTTACACTTATTTATTTTTTTGTTATACATTTTGCAGCACACATCCAGCATCAGTGAATATAATTCTGTGGTCACTACAATTATATATGCACTTACTTTTACACGTTGCACTTTTTTTATTTTTTTGCTTTATTCCTAACTACTTGCTTCACACACAAGCAATTCATTAGAATCGCCAATTTAATATCAAGGTTTTGAGTGATTACGGTTTCTTATCAAATATTTTGTTTTTATGCTTTTTTTTTACTATACTTCAAAACAGGTCATCTACAATGAAGCTCCAAACTGAAAGTGTTGTAAAAAAATGATATACTGCTGCGTTACGTTATGCACTTACATAATGGAAACTAGTTTAGAATATAATATACGAGGTAGTTAAACCCTTTTTTTACAAGATGTTCATTGTATGCATAACCTGCCTTTATTATTATTCGACATACATTTAGCTCTAAACCATCTTTAGTTATTATTAGGATTATATATAAGAATAAAAGACGCTTTTTAGTGTATTTGTAGGGAAAACATTAATAATATAACAATGACGAAGGGAAGTTTATTATTATTATTTTTTGTTCTGTAATAGAAAATACGCTTACTCATACAAGGAGCTTCTTTCTGAAACAGACTAGACTTGTTAAAACTTTCTCGTTTCACGTAAGGAATATATTTTAGGAGTAAGCCCACTACACTACATTTTACATAAACAGGGTGGAGTGATACATTATATGATCTCCTTTTATATGAATTATTTTTTAGCAATACTAGCAATAATAAATAACATTTCTATGCTTGAAGTAGAGTTTACCTTTCCTGAGAGCAAAAATTGTTAGCTATAAACCTTTTTTTCCACCTTGCTAATATTTTTTTATAGAAAACTAGCCCATGTAAAGTCAGTCGAAAATGAATATGTCTTTCCTAATCCTAATTCACTCTCAAAAAACCGAGTTTATATATGCTTTTATGTAGAAAATGCTATTCTAAATACTACGGTTCATCGTGAAACCTGTTGTACTTGTAGAAATGTAATAATATTCATATGCTTATCGTACGCGTAGTTGTATGGACAATTAAATCCTGGTATACTTTCGTTTCCATTTCTCAATCTCTGATCGAACGCTGATGATTTTTATGCACCGGATTTAGATGATATGGCTGAAATTTCTCACTTCGTCATTTCAGCACACGAGTTAATCATTTTCTGTGACTTTTGATTGATGATGCTTTTTACATTTTTAGTTTTATATGCTACACAGTTTTAAAGCATCATTTTCTAGTAGTCATCCTCACAGAATGGGGTGCCGGTGGCGACAGCAATCTTTGACAGTGGCAGTCTTCTTCTCTCAATTCGGACAAGATCTATACAACCTACAAATCCCTGATGGAACTCTGGTGGTATTTCGCCTGCCAAAACTGATGATGCAACGCCACCTGAAAGAAATTAAACAATTACAGATGATAAGAATTCAACCAGATACATTAAATCCCTTCGCAATGGATAATGTATATTTTTCATACCTATCCAGTATCTTCCATCAGAGACAAGAACATTGCTTCCAACAGGTGCTGTTGCTCTGTGAGGTTTTGAGCCATCCACTTGGAGCACAATAAGTCTGCGTCTTCGTGCAACAAGGAGTTGATGCCAGCGGCCATCCGTGACTTTAACCTAAAAAAATTTTTGAAAGCATATATTTTGCACTAAATTCATTTTTTACAAAAAAAATATCCAGGAATTTCGTAATGAAAATCGGAGCCAGTGAAGATACCTTGGAGCGAATAACGACCGGTCTCCTATTTTTCGTAGAGCCCAAATCCATCCTTAGTTCTGGATAGCCATCAACAATGAATACACCGAGGTAGCCTCTTCTACTCTGAGAATCGCCGTGAGGACTCTTCCCCGTCCAAAGGATAACTCCAGGAGCTTCACTCGTTGTACGGAAGACGATCTCAATTCGATTCCTTCTCTGTGCCTTCACCCTAAAAAATGTTGTTACATATTTTGTAACAAAGTTTTCTTTCTCAGAATCAAGGGTTACACGTTACACAATCCTCACATGAAATTATATTTCGAGGAGGAAAAACAATATGTATGAAGATGTCTTGAAAAAAGTCCTAATTGAAATCATGTCAAGGATTAATTAACAAAAAAAAGCAAGCAACAATGATAATCCCACGCATCCTTTTTATCATATTAGAAAGTAACCCTTTTACATAGCCCCATTCAAATCAATACTTGAGAAGAAAAAAAGATTAATTGAGATGAAGAAAAAGAAAAGGAGTATGAATTAATATGAGCATAAATGTACATCAAGTTAAAAAAGCAAACCTTTCTGTTATTTCATCTTCAAGCAGAGGAATAAAATCCTCGTCGTCATCGACAAAGTCAACGTCATCATCATCATCCCCTTCAACATCCTCTTCACTTGCACCTATCGGCTCGTTCACATCGATTTCATAAGCACTACTACTGCTGTTAGTATCAGATTCCCCAGACTCGGCAAATAGTTCGTCCAGATGCGAGTCAAAGTTCTCATTGTAAAAGTCGTCGTATTCGGAAAAGTTGAAAGACTCGCTGAAGAGAGAGAGAGAGAGAGTGAAGGAGGAAGCAATACATGAGAAGAGGAAAGATTTCAGAGAGAACGCTTTCAGAGTTATTTTCTTACGTAAATGCTATGTTAAATCACATCTTTTACAAGGAAAAACTGCAACGTTGAAAAGAAATTTAAAACGGTACTTACTGTTTGGCGATCTTGCGAGGAAACTTGAGGAAATTTTGACCATCGAACCGAACTGGGCCAGGAATCTCTTTCCCTATTACATGTCATTGAGAACAACAATAAAACCAGTTTAAGACCTATACTTGCACAAATCCTTGGAGGATTTGCCGAGCACTAATCTGCATAATCGCTGTAAGAGAACTCTTTTTTATGAGTCATATGCGTAAAGGCTTACGGTTTTCGCAAGATTTTCCCGAATATTGAGAAGGACATAGACAGATGAAAGACTCCAGTCTGCAAAAAGGGGGAACGAAAAAAATGGAGGAAAATCATGAGATTGCACATTCCAGTCAGCAAGACTCATATTTCTCGGACGAAATTTGCTTAAAAAGTGGCTACTTAAGGTAGCTTTCTTGCAAAAAAAGATCAATTTTTCTTCTTCATAATACCGTGGAAAGCAAGTTCCGCCATTGCTGCAAGGATGGGATACGCTACTTCCACAAGGAGGCCCTTCATACCGATGCACTAATCGTTCTTCCAGAGCGTTACTTATATCCCTGTAGTAAGTCTCCCCGTTGATTTTTACAAATTGGAGGGCACCATCAAACGGCGCTAAAATGCCAAGTTCCCTATGCACCATATTCATATCCCTGCAAAAAATTAATCCAACATCAAAAAAATTATAAGCTTTTCCTAATACTTATGAGCCCTTAGCAAATGTTTACTCTCTTTTGCTCATCCAACTAAAAATGGAGTAAATTACAATTGTTAGGAAAAGTTGAAAATTTTGCAGAGATCGTTCGATCACTTTGTTCTACTTACCTAATACCGCCTATGTATAATGGAAGCTCTAAATTAAGTTCGGATAAAGTTGGAGGTGATTTCCCTGTCATTGGAGGATGTCCATCAATCTGTAGACGGCCTTCCCTACCTTCCCTAGAGGCTACTATCCAGTGCCATTTATTAAGGGAAATTGGTTGATGCCATCTGCGAAGTAGGAAATTGAGCATTTAACTCTGAGAAAATTCCTTCTTTTCATATTTAACCACAGCATGCTTTCCCAACTTCACAAGAGAGGAACAATACGCTTTTAGCAACAAAAAAAGTATGCTTCGAGAGAGTTGCATGTACGTACGTGATATTTCCGATGCCAGAGCCAAGGTCAAAAAGAAACTGAACGTGAGATCGACTGATGAGAAGAGCCACGAAATCCCCCTTCCCCATTTCTTGACCGTTGTAAAGAATGAGACCATTAGGGGATCGGATCATTAGCCACAATTCAATATTAACATGCCTCGCTCCGTTCTCAATCTTGTGAAGCTCCAAATGGGAGAATCCTCGGAAGTCTAGCATTGCCCCAGTCTCCCGAATTATGTTCGCTTTCGTCTCACAGTGTAAACCTGAAAACGATGAAATCATTTGGAGATCTTTTTTTCTTACTTCAAGAGAGAGGCTTACGGAAGCATTTATTGCTGATTAAAGTGGCACTGGCCGAACGCATATAAAAAATGTGGGGGTTCAGCAATTAAAAACTATTTTGTACCTTCGTCAAGCGGATGGCACACACATCTGTAGCCAGTTGCACTCCCGTGGTCAACCCAGCAAAGCCCATTATTTTGACATGGATTTTTCAAGCAAGGATTCCCATGAGCATGATGACCAACTGGTTTACTACCACCGCCACCGCCACCACTTGAGTCAAAGTACGAGTGGGTAGCGTTGTGGAGTGGGGAGATCCCGTGACGAGAGTGGGATTTCTCTCTGATCCCTTGATACTCATCAGGATCGTTTGGAACGTACATTGGAGTTGTGGTGAGCCGATGAGAGAGGCTTAGCACTGGACACTGAGAAACCTCATGAAATGAGCTAATTAAAGGATCCTTTTCATCAAACTCTATCGGTCGGCGGCCGACTTTTAGTCTATTTATACAACCGACAAAGCCCTCCGATGTGCCAACCGTCTCCCAAATCCTGGAAAAAACAACAATAACAAGGCATAGGGTATATTTTTCCACTCTCTCAAGTATTCTAGGTTTCGGTTGATTTTCAGAGAAAATCGACCAGTGAGATTTTATGGAATAAAATTATCATAGATTTTTCTTTTTGTATTTTACTTGGTTGAATTGAGTGGGATGTAGCCCATATAGCCGCCATGATCCAAGTTCAATGACTTCATTGATCCAGGCGACGTTCCTTTCACGTCCTCCTCTCCATCAACGCGGAGGAGCCCATCGCGATTATATCGCTTCGCTGTGATGTGGTAGGCCGAACCAGAAACAAGACGGCTAGCTGATCGCAAGATTGCAGGCCCATCTCCGAGATCGTATCGGAATTCAACGTATCTGAAAGACGGTAGTGAACCTTCCATCAGTTAATGGAATATATATATGTATAGGAATATCCTAAGGTCGAAGTGAAAAATAACACGCATTCCAAAAAGTCGACCGCTTTGAGCATTCTGTGTACCACTTACCCATCAATCAATGCAAGAGACAAGAAGTCACCGGAACCGTTAGCGTGTTGAGAGGAGAAAATTACTACCCCGTGTGCGTAGTTGATGTAAGGGATGATTTCCACCTCAAGGCTTAGTTTATGGTAACCTGCCAATTTTCCCAGGCGAACAGTAGACCTTCCGTGGAGAAACGGAGCTGGGTACTCTGTAATTAATTCAGGAGAGACAGTCAACGATGAACTCATTATGTCACTTTCCATATGAATAATTTCCCGCAGAGATGGACTAATTACACAGCGATTATGGAATTAGGCAAAAACGCAAGTTTCCTTCACGCATTATCGCTGTTATTATTACCTCTCTTCATGCAGTTTTCGCCAAGGTTGGAGGATCCTAAAGGACACATGCACGAATACGACCCATTTCTGTGATCGAAACACGTGGAGCCGTCCTCGCACAAGTCCTCTCGCTTCCCACAGCTTGCGACTCCAGAAAGGTGCGAATCTGTAAATTATGCCAATGTACATAATTCAATAAACTACTTTTCCTTTTCGTGCTCGCACTGCCATCATCGTCATACGTGGTAAATTATCAATTTGCAATTTATTAAATAGAGCTCCTTTCACACACACATCCATTACATTCGCAAATGGTAAAATATTTTCGAAAGAAAGACATTGAGTTGGAGAAATTGGAGGAGTATGGTACGGATAGAAAGAATTATATATTTTTCCATTTGCATTTCAAAAGATTCATCTGATTTTCCTTCACCTACTCCACATCATGCTGATTTGTTGACGGAGGCCTGCAAACGGCAGGTACTCTTAAAGATGTAGCATGCCATCATACATCATGATTACAATTTCAGCAAGCTTTACGGTTTGGAAGGGAAAACTCAGTTCTGTATTATAGGTGGAAGGTTTATATAAGATGTTGGCATGTGTGATGATATATAAGCTCATATGCAAAACGCAATATTGTTATTATTTTGAGTGGAAAAATGAGGAGGAAAATCGAGGCATTCCGTACATCTTTCCCCCCAGAACTAGGAAGAAGAAGAAAAAGCCTGGCAGCGATGTTCATGAAATCCTAAGATATTACAGCCATGAATAATATTTTTGCCTGCATAAAAATGAGCTGTTGGATGCGGATGCTGCTTGCAGGCAAAAAAATTCCATTGATGCTAGTTCAAGCATGAGATCAGAAACGAAATATGCTCTCTTGTTTCTATCTTCCCATCCTTACAAAAAATATGTCTAAAAGCTCCCGACTCTAGTTAGTTACGTCTGCTCCTCTCTTTCCCCACTCCTTTTTTCAATGTTCCAACGAGTTAAGTACAGCACACATTCATAAATTCATAATATGAAAGTAATAATGATACAATTCACTGTCTCCGTTTCACCGATCTATATCTTATCATCGTGAAAGTACATTTTCATTCACGCGTATATACACACATGTACGTATACTTTTAGTATTATATGAGCAAAATAATATTCCACTCCACAACAAGCTCCTCTCTTTCCACCCACAACACAAAAATATGAGATCAACATTTCCAAAAAAAGGAGGGAGCTCAACCTAATGCTTGCTCCTTCATCTGTAAATTTTGCCTCCATTAGCAGTACATAAGGGTTTGCGAAAAAATCCTGAGGATTATCAAAAGAATTTCTCTTTGGTCTACGGAGAAATATGAAATAAAGTAGCATTACTATATGTACACATTTCTCTGCTTTCTCCATTTTCCCTGAAAGAACCATTTTTGTTGGCGAGGAGAGGACAGAGCTCAGAGAAAGCGTCAGACCGTCTGCTTATATCTTACGAAATGTTTGTTAAAGAACCGGAAGAAGATGGATGATGATTTATCAGAAAGGAGTCTTCTATTGCAAACCCTCTAGAAGAGCCCATCTACTCCCCCTTTTTTCCTTTTATTTTTTTGCAAGAATAAACATAATCGTAAACAGCTGAAAAACATTGTGAATGAAAGTGTGGAGGTGGGGGATGATGGTATTTAAAAAAAGTAAAATAATATTTTTTTATTTTGCTTCCTCTTACGGATTGGTTTGCACTGGATTCGTTCCGCATCCTCATAATATCCCTCACGACATATACACCATCCACTTAGGCAGAGGCTGTGAGCCGTGACGCAATCGGTTGTCCACTGACAAGAATCTCCCAAGTAGCTTCGCATCTGAAAAGTAGAGTACATCATAAAAATACAAGTAAAATACAAGAATTGTGGGTAGTAAAGCGAAGGAAATCTTAGAAGAGAAGTGACTGGCACATTGAATGAAGAAGCGGTAAGTAGTTTTTATACTATAAGTCCCATCAAATCTAGGAAATTTTCTTCAAAAAAATACCTCCGCTTCTTCAAGAAAAATGTCGAAGGGAAGAAGGTACGTATATGTATGTATGTAGGAGGTAGGTACACATGTAACAAGAGAACGGGAAGAATGGAACAAGTCGGATTTTAACAAGAAAGATAACTCAATGCAGGAAAATCATCTATATCCATTTTTGAAAGCTGTCAGTAGTGCTCACATTCTGGCATGTTAGAAAGAGGCATATGTGTGTTTCTATATATATGCTGTCTATAACACAGAGTTCCCTTGAAAGAAGACAATATAATCTCTTCACCTCACTCCATTCCACATATTTTCCAACTATTTTGGGGTAAATAGCATTAGACGATATTATGGGAAAGCTGGTGCGTTCCAATCAAACAAAACCTTCAAAGAATCTTTGATCTTGAGGGAAGGAGGCAGCAAAATCGAAGATCTCTTATACCAATAGGACATGTATATATACAAATATAGGCGGTATAGTAGTATATAGAGATACGAAGAATTTTTTTTGCCGAACCAGCAAAAAAAAAGTCGAAATCAAAGTTGTCAACATTCTTTTCTTCTTGAGCAACCAAGAACAGATAGATGGGTCGTCGGGATAAGGAAGAAAGCAAAAGAGAAACACATGTCCCATCTTGTCGTCTGCTCTTTCTCTGGATTTCCAGGCAAACACTAGAGGAACAAGGATAAGCAAGTGAAAGCAAAGGAGCATGAGAGCGTACTGTCCATATTCGTTGAAATAAATAGCTTATCCTTGGGTAAGAGAGTAAACTTGTTGTTAGTACAAAAATACTGCGTATACATACATACATATACACACATACTATATATTTATGTACGTACATTTACTCCAGGATGAACTAAACTAAAGCAATCCCATATTTTTGTCGGGTTCCCTTATTACTCTACCTACACATGTCCCACAACTCACCCTTAACTCAATCTAATGTTACTTGGTTCTTGAACGGAAAGAGAGAATATCACATCGACATCGTACATACTTCCACTGACTGCATATCGAAAGTGAAAGTCTCTTTATACGCGGTGCAGTGCTGAGAGAGAGAGAGAAAGGAGGATGAGAGAAAGAGAAGACAAGGGAAGATAGGATTTCTAGGGATATCGAAGTTATCTGACCAGACCTGAATGGTGGCTGAGGTGGGAGATCGATGACTGTAGAAATTCTTGTGGAAGTTGTCGTGGTATTTGGGCTGTGGTGGTAGATGCCGAGTTGATTTCATGCCTGAGGAACCAAACCCAGTTCCCATTTGATCTCGCCATATTTCTCCATTATTTCTGCCTGATTCACTCAATCCAATCAGATCCACTCCATCGTCTCCTGGTTCGGTGTAGTGGAGGCCGGTCCAGCGTCGTATTGGACTTTCTGTGCCACTCGAGTCACCTGTGCCTATTTACAAAGCAATTAATGCAACACAGTAATGCGTTAATGATGCATGCGAAAGATAAGAATGAGCTCATTTATTTGCATATATCCTCCAAAATTACTACTGCAACAATATAGGTTTTGATGTAGTTTTTTGGAGATCAAGAAATAGATTTAGAATTAGTTTACTTACTTGCTGCAGCACAGGGACCTTTATGCACCACCCAGATGGGCTTTTGAGCTTGACAAGATTCAAGACTCACATGACAATCCGAATCCCACGTTCGACCATCACTACCACACACCTCCTAGAAATTTTAGGACAGCATTTTAGGATGAGGGCATTGTTCATATTATTTAACATGATCGTCAATTCCGTTTATTTGACAATTGCGGAAGAGATGAGAATCGTAAATGTAAAATCACATTCATAAAGTAAAATCAATAGGATGCATAAGAACATCCAAGGGAAAATGAAAATCTAGATTTATGTGCACAAGGGCATTTGCTAGGATGGAAGACTGAAGAAAATAGAGCTTGGAAATATGGAGGCTGCTCACGGTCGCAAGCACTCATCCCTTCAAATCGCATATGCATGCATTAACATTAACGAAGACAGACGGGATACTGCATATTACATGATCCGTTTCGAAAATTGGATATGAGTAGCAGTAAATATAAGGACGCACAATTTTGGAGTATGAGGGTTAAAGTAAATCTATGAAAAACGGAAGTGAAGAGCACCAGGGGATAAAATGACATTTTACCTCATTTTCGGTCACATCGGAACAAGCAATGTTGCAAACGCATCCAGCCCGGTCACCATCTTGTTCACATTCTGCTCCGTAAGTGCAAACAACCTCATCACAACTCCGGCCCAGATTTATGGGATCTGCGAAAAAAAAATTCAATTGAAATAACCCTTGGCAGACCGCTAGCGGAATTTTTATATGGCGAAAATCACTATCGCCTCTCTTCTTGCTCACATCACATATCGCATGCAGTTCTCATTCAATTCACTACGCAGTTGTCTCGACAAAAAAAGCGTGTGTGTGTATGTGTGTGCACGTTTAGGTGCTCAATGGATATCGCTCATTCATACCTTTTCTTTCTCGTACATTATATATTGTTTTCTTTGTCGATTCTTTTTATATAAAAGGCGAGATTTCCAATTGATTCTCCTAATATATAATATATGAGTGGCAATAATGGTCATTCTTTCTAACGATTTTCCCTGTCTGACCTGACCAAACTCTACACAATATATTATTTGACATGAGAGATCGTAGGAGTAGAAAAAAAGTATGCCGGTCTCTATTGTACTACACACACACGTGAAGTACAGCTACTCAGGCGATATAGGGGCTTTTTTTGTGTAGTGAAAACACATGAGAGCGCAAAGTAAAGCCTACTTTTTCACTCATGCAATTCCGTCATCGACTTTAGGCATACGGCATATACATATTGCGTTGTTCTATTTGTTGCTTTCACGGACTCTGCCACTTTCACAAGGGGGAGAAAGTGTGGTTTCGACTGGAAGTTATTGTTTGTTGCGAACACGCCTCCCCTCTTTCAATATGAAGAATGGGAGCAATATTGGGGAACCCGATTTGTTTTCATATTATTTTCTCCGATCCTACTTTTTTGTCTTCTCGTGTCTTTTTTCTTTCTTGAATCAGTCATAAGCACGGAACTTGGAACCGAAGGAAAAAACTCATTCTTAGTTTCATTGAAGAAAAAAATGTATTATTATTATTATTGTTTGGAAAAATATCGCCACAAAAGAATACGTGTCACACAATTGAAAGTGTTGAACAAGGGAAAGGGATATAAAATACCGGAAACATCATTTATAAATGGCCACTGGTCTCGTTTATTCAACGTGCACCATATATTTACAAGACGCTTCCCCCACTCATTTATTCTCTTATTGAACATGTTAGGCCTTCCTCTTCTCAGAATTAGACTTTGTGTGTTCCAATAAAGTGAGGTGTTTACGTCAGCACAATCCTTCTGCTCATATGCACGACATGCACTGGATTTGGTATAGGTAACCTCGTATACAAAAGTGGAATTGCTTTTTTTCTTATTTGCTTCATTGGCAGTGGCCGTATACAAGTCTGACTGAACCTTATCATTCATTTGGCTGCGAGAGGGTTCCGGAATGATATTGAAATCCGTATTTAATTGGTATGCACAGGATATATATTCCAATTTCAAGATGGAGTACAATATCATTATAAACCTCGTTGCCATCAACTGCTCTCCTCTTAATACTTATTTCTTCGTGGGTACAATTGTGAGCATGTGGGAAATTTTCCCTAAACGTGAATTACATATTATTTTGTTCCTATTACCTGTTGTACAACCGTACGGCCCGAGGAATTCCCCTTCCTCACAGGAATTACATTTATGACCCAAAACTCTGGGTTTGCACTGCGAAACAAACAAGGAAAACAAATGTCATTACTTTTGAAGGTACAATTATTATACATATGTGTAGTCGGTGTAGTATTTTCCACGACACAGTTTCCTGCAATTCATGTGAGCTATATTAAATGGAAGAAAAGTAGTGGTTTGAAGAAAATATGAGCTTACAACACAACGACCGATTTGCTGTTCACAATCTTCGCGCACTGATCCGAATTTAGAGCAGCCACAAGCTGAAATAGAATGACAAGAAATGGGCTTTGTTTTTGACAGGTGTACAAAACAGGAATATGATATGGTTTGCATGCTCGAAGTTTTCATGTCAAGAAAAAAGGAAACAAGAGGAATACAGAGTAGTATAAAATGTATGGCCTTGTGTATGACTTACCCATGCATCCTTCTTGTCCTTCAACGGCAATCCTGTGAAGTCCCCAGAATCCTGGAATACACCTTCGCGTTCAAAAGGTTCAAAAGATTAGTGATATTCACAATTTTCACTTCACTTAATTTTCAAGACATAAATTGACATTTTCTTAAATTCTAGGATTTAAGAAGTCGGTTCTCCTCACCTATCGCATTTTGGTCCGCCAACTCCCGGCCGGCAATGACATTCGTGGGTGACTGGGTCGCAGGTTTCTTCTGATGAGCCAAGCTTGTTGCATAGACAGACAGAAGGGCATCCAGCGTGATTTGGGCCCAAGGCTGACGTTATTCCATCGGGACAGCAACCGTATGTAGATTTGTCGCATCTACTGGGTGGTACCGTTGTTGGGATTGATTTTGGAGTTGTTGTGCGTTCTGATTCTGTAATGAGTGAGGTTGAGACCAATTTTAGATATGACAAATCAAACTGTGCGTGAACGTATTCCAATGCCCTACATACATTCCATTATGCGCTGAACGGGTGACAACTAGTAACCTGACCATGTGATTGTGATCCACCCCACTAGCCACACTGACCACACCTCGTGCCATACTACCACATTGTCTAGGATACCCTTGGTGTGACTTATCACTTCCACCAGCGTGGATGGTTATCATGCTCGGGAAGGGTTCATTTCGAATTGTTTGGTTGGATTGTAATCTTTTTTGCAGAGATTTCACTCAAAGAAGCTCTAGCTTACACTTTCCTCATTCAAACTTCAGCATAAAACAGCGTAATTTGGCCTTCAAGAATGTCGCGACCTGCACGAAACTCGCGTTCTAGAGGAAGCAGGCCTTCCACAGCAGGCATGCCTAAACGACCACCAACTGTCGTTGGAGAAGCTCCCATAAACCTAGACGAAGAACTTCAAACGGTTCTTCGTAAAGAATACGGAGAGGGAGAAACTGGGAAAAAGGAAGCCCTCAAAGATGTTAAAACCGTGCTCAAGGAAGTGGCCCGGGACCCAGTGGCAGAAACTTTGGATAAACTAATGCCCCGCTTCCTAACACCGACACCTCCGACAGCTGAATCAATAGAAGCAACTTCGAAAAGCCGAGGCAGTCGCGGAAAGCAGACGCCTCGTCACCCAAAGCTTACCGCACGGCCATCGGGCGGCCAAAAGAGCGGTCGACAGACAACTGTGGAGACATCAAGTGTCCCCCACATTCCTAAAACAAGTTTGACAGATCAAGACATGAGGCTAACAACTTCAGCCCCGACGTTACCTGACATGAAATATAGCTCATCCTCATACACCGACGTATCATCCGATGTGCACGAAGCTTCGGAAAGAATGGGTCAAGATAGTGAAATGATGACCGCCTATACTACTACCGGAGCAGGTAGAAGCACAACTGAAGACGACGTCGGAGTAGACATGATTCCTATTCCAACAGATACCTTTACCCTGTCCAGTGCAATGACAGAAGAAGAAAGTGAAGAGGAATTGCCGTTTACTGAGAATCTCTTGGAAGTTCCAAGTGACACTGAGGAAACTGATGAAATATGGAAGTCCGACATTGTGGAACTGACAAAAATGAAATCTGCACCGAGAGTAAATCACATCACATATAACCCGGATTAATACACATCATACGATAATGTTATGATCCACTGCTTGCGCTCATTCATTCCTATCATATAAATACGTTGACCGTTTGAGTCAGCTAAAGTTTGAGCAAGAAAGAAAGAAAACTTGTCATACTTTGAAAGACTTTTTTTGGGTAATAAATGTAACATAATATATTTCTTATCATGTCACAGGGGAAAGTGTGCGGGGGCGATGTGCTCGAGTTGAAGTACAAAGAGCCAGTGTGGCCACACCAACTCTTGCTCCACCAGATACTCGCTCGTCTTCCCAGACTTACGCATCTGGTCCTAGATGGGAGTGAGTTG
Source organism: Heteromurus nitidus (assembly GCA_034687055.1). Taxonomy (NCBI): domain Eukaryota; kingdom Metazoa; phylum Arthropoda; class Collembola; order Entomobryomorpha; family Entomobryidae; genus Heteromurus; species Heteromurus nitidus. Next base: position 35,287 of record JAQFZW010000185.1, on the reverse strand, counting down.
AGATTCCTCCGAGACTTGGGAAGTAGCCTCCAGTCCCTGATAACTCTCTCAATCTGTGATTGTGGCTTACGTAGTCTGGATGGGGCTTATGCGCTGCCGAATCTTCGAACTTTGATTGCTCGTAAAAATATGATTCGTATCCCAACTCAGTGCTCCTTCTTAACTCGACTCAGCTACTTGGATCTCTCATCGAATCCTATCTCTTCATTTGATGAGTTTGCCAATCTAAGGCATTGCGGTGAGCTCCGCATTCTCAAACTTCACGATACGCCTCTGGCAGCCAGGCCTAATTTCAATAAAGAGATGAAACGACTCGTCCCACAACTCAAAGAAATCCATCCACCTCGACTCGATATGCTCCAGCTCAAACAGATTAGGAAACAGGGTCAGCAGCAGATGCGAGAAGAAAGTAAACAAGTGGAAAACAAAGAGGGGAGCTCGATGCCATCCATGGCATACAACGACGTCATGGTCGATGGGCCAAAACCGGGCATTGCATACCAAAAACTCCCATCCAGCAAAACAAAGCAACATCATCTCCACCAGGAAACTGAAATCGAAGATGTGAGTTTAGGGACGGGAGACTTCAGCGGTGTTTTCATGGCTCCAAAGTTTTTGCAACATTTGGAGGAGAATATGCCGCCGTCTACGGCGGAAGAAGAGTTAGTGCATAGCACGTCTGCTGCACGTACCGATGCCAACTACCATGAAGAAGAAGATGAAATATATCCGCGAGCAGCAGCAGAGAAAGCGGCACAACTTTCTTCGGATAATGGTCGCATTCAAAAGAAAAAATCTGATGGGTCCGTCCAGCCTGCTAGTTCCAATAAAAACCATCCCGGGGGAGATGGCGACTCGTGGTGCAACTAAACACTAAGAAAAAAAAAGTTCACAAGGAACAACTCCTCCACCAATGAAAATGTACATAACAAAGCAATACAAAAACTCCCTCGTCGTTGATAAACTTTCTTCATCGTTTCTCTATTTCATTTGTGTTGGCGTAACGTGACGCGTTTGCAAACTTATTGAGTAGCACTGTTTTTTTGTACGGAGGACGAAGACCAAGTGAATATATATGTCTATTGAAGCGGAGCCAACTCCAACGAATGATTTGTGTTAGCACGGTCAGAAAATCTCAATTTTATAGTCTTCCAATTGGAAGAAAATTTGTCCAGTCCATTCGTTTCCGGAGCTGAACTTATATATGCTCTCGTATGTTTCTTATATGTCTTTATGATCATTCATCCATATGGAAAGTAATGCACCATTCATTACTCATTACACACACAAGAATATTTTTTATCCTCCTTTAAATCTACTCAACAACATGATGATAAATAGTGGCAATAAAGCAGTCATGAAGTGAATAAGAAACAAGAAAAAGGAGCATTTTTTCGGGCAAAAAATTATAATCATGAATGTAGCCCATTTGTTTTCCATATTATGCGTTTTTGACATTCTATACCACTCCTTCAAGTGAAACGACCACCGTTTAATCTTCATCATAAAAATGGGCCATTTCTTCGATGGGGAAGTAGACGACAAATAAATATTTTCTTCAAGACAGTTTTGCGGAAAATAATTACTTCTCATGGAAAACTGAAAACACTCTGCTTATGGCATGCGCCGGTATTTGTAAAATGACATATGGCCATGAATAGAAATTTAGGAAGGTAGCTATATCAGTTTGCGGGCCAATAAGTTTGTAACCATTCTAGCACACAGGTTGCAGATAACTTGCGAACACGGAAGACGTTTGTTGAAAGGCAATGGCCAAGTGGATGCAATATATTTCAGAGAAAGTTGGTATTGAATGCACGTTACGTTTGCATGAATTACGATGTGTTGCTATCTGTTTGGTCGAATGCTTCAAGTGCAAGGGAATGTATGGTTTTGTAGGTTTTATGCCAAGAAGACGGAAAATACCAATGTTACTTACGTTTTCTACAACATTTCGCAAATGTTTGAGTCCGATGACAGAAGCTGCCGGAAGGACAGTTGGTCCTTATCGGACCGTTTCCACAAAATAGATCCTCTCCCGTGCCAAGGTTTCTCAAGGGGTCTTCCCCGTGACAAGGACGTATCTCGATTTCTGGCGTAACAAAAAATATACAAACATTTCATTGCTGTGCCACATAAAAATCACGTAATAATAATTGAATCATGGTTTGAAAAGTGGGGTGAACTCCATTCTGTATACGAAAACTTTTTCGAGTTCAGTTCAGTATGGTTATTCAGTTTTTGGCGAGAAGGCTTTCATCCCGGAGATAATCCCAAATGTCAGTTTGTAGCTTCAAATGCTTTCACCTCAAAATCGTAAACTTTTTTGTGGTGAAAACTGGAAAAAAATGTGGTACCTTCGCAAAGTTCCATTGGCCGCGGTCGAAGTTCCGTCTGACGATGACAAGCCTCTCTCCTCATTTCACACTCGCTCCCGTACAATTTGAGGTCGCTTGCACACACACTATTGCCGGGAGCAAAGGTGCAATTGAACTGACAAGTGCATCTTGGAAAGCCATCTTCGCCGAGCTCACAAACTGCTCCAAAGTCACATCGAATTGTCTCACACATTTTCGGCTTGGGTTGAGAATGCGGGTAGCCACTTTCAAAAGTATCAAAATGCGTGTTTGACAAGGGAAAGTCTGGTTTTCTCCCACTTCCAGCACCAGTTCCAGAAGTCCCAGCACCGCTCCGCAGTCCAGCATCATTTCCTCCACCGTTGGCAATGGACGTACTTCCGCTGCCTAATCAAATTACATCGGCCATGTTCCCATTAAACACACGACAAATTACCTGAGCATTATACTGTTCCTTTGTGAGCCCTCCGAACTAATAGCATGCAATTACACAACTTCTACAAGTCAGTGCGACAAAAACTTTGACTCAAACCAACATATCACGAAAAAGGAAAAGAAAAGAAATCCAACACCGCAGTTTGCTGTTTACTCTACTGTGCATTATTATTATCACACATTAAGCACTATGTTTACATCACATTGCGTCTTGTTAGTGCCTCTTCAGATTGTACAAGCAAAAGTCAGACGCGAAATGTTATATATAAGTACGCTTATAGGAAAAGATACAGTCCTTCCGAGTATAATTTCTATTCGATCGATGTGGGGAAAGCGGAAGAGGAAAAATGAGATGAATTTTTTTGCACTTTTCCAGCAACTGACATCGACACGACATAAATCATCAAAACAATATTAAACGTCCAATAAGTTGCATGATACCATTGCTTCATACATTTCTCCTTCAGGACTACGTGCAAACTAGTAACTTTCTATTTCCTAGAGAGAGAGAGAGAGAGAGTCATGCATGCAGCGTCAGGTTCTTTCCCTTTTCTCGTTCCAACAGAAAGCAATGAGTAGTTGCATTGCAGCAAGCGAGCACTAGGACCATGTGTGCATTAGATGCATGCGGCATCCGAGAAAGCGTAATAATATGCCAAGTGTCTACAACATCGGTGGCATCTGAAGCAACAGCGAAAATTCTGAAAGCATATATTATGTAGTTTCACACGTAGCGTAAACCCATACTGTCTGTAATGATGTACATTGCACATAAATGAATTACGAAAACATGCAGCTTCTGGAGTGATATCCGTTGTATTATATGATCGTAATACAAAAAATACAAATTTACACTTCAAAATTTCCCTTTCAATTTAAAATCTCCTTTGCAATCAACAACTTTTTATCTAGATTGGAAATTAACACGCTTTTGAATACAATTGATCTGTGTTGACTTTTGTCCCGTAATAAACATTTAAAAAATTCAATCGTTACTTAAGACATACACAAAAGCGAAGTCCTACGACGGTTCAAATCAGGAAGGAATATCCAACGGTATCAACCTAGTTTACCAACTATGCTGAGATTCATTCACACAGTTGGTATAAATATCTTCTGGGAGTTTTACAAGAAATATAGTGGATGTAGATAAATATGTATGCGATAGTTATAAATGTCTAGTTTTGGATATTGAATACGAGCATTTGGCAGGGAACTCCGCACATTATAGTCAACAGTGAAAACGGAAAGAAATTGATGGATACAATTAATCTCGTGCCAAAATCACATCACATGTAATAAAAAAAGAAGAGGAAAAAGTGAAAGGGAAGAAGAAAAACACTTTTGTGAGGAAAATGTGACCATCATCCCCATTCAATTAGATATATATCTTCCGGAACTACTGTTTCTACCCGCATCAATGCTTACTTTACAACGATCAGCAATGTCATTCCAAGTCCAAAAAGATTTAGCCAAGAGTTCAAACGTACAAACATCTCTCTACAGCATCAAGAAGGAAGGGGATAAAACTACTGAGCACATACTTTTTTGTCATCAACATAGTTCAAAAGCTCACAAGACTACTCTTCCATAATGCGAGTGTAACTGCCATTCATAAAGCGCAGAGGAGAAAGTTGGAATTGAAAGGGACGGAGAACAAGTAGCGTCAACAGTCTCTACAAAATTGTTCAAAGCGTTTTTGTTTGCTTGGGAGAATCTAATTTTAGTAATACTTTGCTAAAGGGATAGCTAGTGAGAGAGAGAGAGAGGTTGAAGAAAGTGGCATGGAAGACGAAAGATATTGGTTGGGGCAATGCTATTAACATTTTTTCAACAATCATTACTTATCAACAAATCATACCAATGACGGCTGACAATCCTTCTTTACAATCGCCGTAGAAATGGACAGTCAAGGGGAAGCCGACAGTGCAAGCAGCTTTCTGAAGCTCGCATTCTGAAGCATACGTGACCATGTTTGACCCGCATACAAGTTCTCTGCTCAAAGGACATTCCGTGGGACATATGCACACACCTCCTTCACACCTCGCTCCAAATTTACATTGCACATTAGCGCACAAACCTGAAAGTACCCCATTAACAATTATGTGCGAAAATATACAGAGAGCAATTGAGCAGAGCAGCGCACAAACAAAGTGCAATTAAACGAGAGCTCTTTGCTTGTGTGAATGCTTCACTTTTTTTCTCGTTTGGGTGTTTCTCTAATAACACAAGACTGCAACTAACGTGAAAGGCTTTTCAAATAATTACGAAAAAGTCAGGAAATTGTCACTTTATATCAATTATCATTAGCTATTTCACTAAACTGGAGACTCAAAATGGAACAGCAAACAAGGAAGAGTGTGTATGTGAGTGCCGAATGGACTGTTGTGTTTGATGATGATGATGACGACGCCAATGCATAGTGGGCGAGTACAATGTGATTGGAATGGAATGCTTTTAGCCGTCTATACTTCACCCTTTTTCATCAAATAACAATTACTGAATATGAAATGCCACTTTGCTAAATTCGTCCACCCACACCTTCCGTTTGCCTTCTATTCTTTCTACCTGGATTATAGCGGTGGCCTGGTCTGTCACTGTACTCTGGTAAGGCATCGTTGCACTGTTCGCAGAGAGTCGTATAACATTAAAATTCTTGAAACGGCATTCTCGACAATTGTGTCCCGTACCCAGTACCCTTTGCGTATCGTCATGTGTAGTAATTTTGTACTGTTTTATGAATAATTCAGTGCAAGAAACATCAAATGTTAAGTAGTTTCTAGGTGGTTCACATATGTTCTAACTGCATACTTGCAAACGGCAATGATCCTCTTAAAAAATCTTTCGTAAGGCTTTAACATGAATTCAGCTACCGGTATTCAAGGTAGCACTTAGCACAGGACCAAACTGCAAATACGAGTAACAATAAAAACGCCTGACCTGATTTAACTGAGCTGAACTGTGTTACGTACCTCAACCTGGTTTCTCTCACACACTGTAACAATATATCGATGCGAGTCATTTGAAAATTACATTACAAAGTCTCACAAACAGCGTGTTCACAATAAGATTCTCCAAGCCTTCACAGAAACAAAGGAAGCTCGTAAGGAGCCTCCGCCCAATTTGATTACGTCGTTATATTATTCGTGGAACGTTTTTATTCTGATTGCAAATTGCGTTGAATGAAGATATACAATATTTGTCTATGAAACTAGCAACTGACAAATGATGCAGAATGCTTGAGGAAGTATTATAGATTTTTTTAGAATGATATTATATGCCCTTGTTACTCTGGCCCAGATTCATTCCTCCTCCGTTAATCTTTCACTCAGCCAGACTGTTTGACGACCCAGCTCAAGAGATGATGCTTTTTGTCCTCAGTTTGTGTGATGAACTGACTATACGCATCTATATTTCTTTTCAAATCTTTTCTCCTCTATATTCTATCCTGCTACATTGTATGATTCGAAGGGAATTCCCCTATTTTGAATGTACAGAAACAGAATTGACTCGGCGGGAGTGAAAGGAGAGCAAGGAAAAAGGAGAGAAAACATTTTTCCTTCATCTCTCGGAGAGAGAGAGAGAGAACTTGATTCAGCTAATGTATAAATCTTGAGTAAACATTTATCATCATTAGGAATGCTGCGGTAGCATGACTTTTTTTGCCCAATTCTCGTATCCAAACACGGATTCTTTATATATGCACGTGGTGTTCATGCACGCTTTTCTCTCTTTTTGGCTGGTTTCACTCCACCACTTCAACTTTTGTTGCACTCTCATTGGAAAGTCACATGGTTATATAAAGTAGCACTGCGCTGATACATATATCATTATTAATAGCCTCAATCCACTAGCACTATTATTACCACGACACGAGTTTCCCTTTAAACGGATGTCTGATGAAAGCAAGCGATGCCGTGAATTTTCCAGCTCTGCACCAGTCCAAAATAAAATAAAAAAACTACCACCACAAACACGAAAGTTGGCATGTGGCTCTGCTTCGCAAATGCATATCTTACGTAGTCAATCAGCAAAAATATATTTACATCATATTCACAATGTATATGGCCGCTATAAAATGCTATCAGCTCTTCTGCTTACTTTATACCTTCATTCAGCATAGGAATATATGATCAAAAATTATGCGTAGGAAAGTGGAAAAGGAAATCTTTATTGCTGTTGGCCATTACTTTAACCCAAACTTTTCCGAGCTGAACTTGAATATAACAAATGAGTGTAAGCATTTCATTTCATGTAAAATCTTCATACTTCATAATATGTGTGTACAGAGGGAACATATGATGCGAAATGTTATGTGTTTCCTCTCGACTGAGTGAGAGGAGAGAGTGAGAACAAGTGTGAGAATCACATTCGTTTCTGGTGCGTGAGTGAAAAGGGAGAAAAGTGCGTTCACTCGTTGCCCACTTTTCTTGCAGAGAGAGGAAAACACTCCACACTCGTGATGTGATTTTCACTTTGCTAGACTTTTGTGATGTCGCAGGGAGTGCGTGTTCAACTGTGATGATTATGACTGGAAAATCCATGGCTCACTTACGTGTGAGCGAGAGAGAGAGAGAGAGAGAGAGAGAGAGAGAGAGAGAGTTGAGTTGAAGTTGGATTGCAAATGTATGAAATTCATTTTTCAATCAAATTAACGTGTTCTACGTCAGCATGTGATGTAACACATGTACATATGCCGTTTTCAAGTTTTGTGTTCCGCCGTATGTGTTATGCTTTCCATCAGCGTCAGAAAATCTGACAAAGTCTACACGTGCACACACACGTACATTTCCTCGGTCAAAATTGCTCTCCCCTCAGACAAAATCGAGTAAAAACAAAAGGCATAAAATCAACTTTCACTCGAGTAAACCTGGGAAATGCACCCGCTACTGTAATCTCGATAGATGTTCATTTTGCATTCAAAACTTGTATAATACGGCGAGAGGAAATTAGTGGCATAAAAACTTGTGGTGTGGTGAATGAACCAACTATTTTAAGCATTCAGGAAAAAGTTTTACCTCATCAAAATGGTGAAATGGTGAAAAACGTCGTAACCTATTATAACTTCAACAGTGGAGGAGGACAGAGCTTTTCAGGGATTAGAAGATTTAATTACATCAACCGCAGAATGGAATTTGAAGGGATTTTAGCGACATCCATACCCACAAATTCAATCTTTTTATGAATAGCTGCATGAGCACGGGCATGAGTTTACTTTATGTTTATATCAAATTGATTAAAATATGTTGGAGGTGTGCATTGAATGCGAGTGCATAAAGGAGCGCAATACATGCATGTGACCTTATTTATATGCTTTCATTCATTTGTCAGTCATTTTGAGGCCGAGCATTATACCACACATCAAATTGCACACACAATACATTAATACACATATAATATAGTAGTGAGTGATGAATACACAGTTAAAATGCTCTTGTGGTGGTGCATATATTTTATAGCTATTGTGAGTTGGTGCAGAACACAGTTTAATATGTGATACGTTGCATTTGCAAATTATGTTATACAAAAGGCTGGCAAAAAACTAATTCTTCGTTTTGAGTATCAACACGTCGTTATTATATGCATTATATTATAATATGGGACTGAATAATCAAGTCGGGGAACAACGGTTATTAATCAGAGTGCATTCACTTTCATCTGTCGAGTGTAAACGTTAACTTGGGTTTGGCATTAATAAAAAATCTTTTGTAGGCTATATGCTCATAATATTAAGGGAGGAAAAAAACTGTTATATAGATTTATTACCACAGTGTCCTTTGGTAGCGACCACGACGAATTTCTGCTGCCGACAAGCTGATTTCCGGAGCTCGCTGTTAAAATTATAATTAAATAATTTATTTTCGTGAAAAACAAAATATTGAATAATTTAATAGAACCATGATACAAAAAGTAATTCTATAAGTATATATTAAAATTTAATTTTTCACAAAAACCCATTAGTACGATTCACAGAAAAAATAATATTATTAAAATTAAGGGTATTGGGTTCATACCACTCAGATTCGTATGTTTCCCCGTCAGTGCCGCATACAGGGGAGGAGAGGGAAGCAATCTATTCAGAAAAGTAGAGAAGAGAAAAAAAACTTTGGTAAAATTGGTAATTAAAAAGGCGGATATAAAAAAGGAGGAAGTCTGAGTGAAAGCATCGTGGCAATGAAATGAGTTCACTGTCATTCACAACACATCACGGAACACGGAAGTTTAATAAAAACTTCTATAGATTTCCGGGTGCACCAATTTATGTGCATATGTGTTGGAGAAAGACGCTCCGAATTGCTGTCAGCATATCATAATTATATGGCATTTATCAGTATTTGTGATACAATCAGGGAATTACCGAATATCTACAAAAAATTATTACGGTAATACAATGAGCAAACACTGAATGCACATTATACACATGAGGCTGAATTCCACAGTAAAGAATGTTTTAAAAATAAAATGCGTGTGTCGAGAAATGGAGCATGAAATGTACTCAGACTTCCTGGCATTGAGAAAATATCTATCAAAAACTGAAATGTTTGTTGATAGGATTCGTTCGTTTGCCGGCATAAGATGGCCGGTTTATGATGTTTTAATGTCTAGCAAAATGGAATCATTCATTTCATAGCAAAAATAGACATGATATATTACGCAGTTCGACAGTGATATTGATTTGTGGTTTTCACTCATCAACATATTCTATGATGTACAGGATTCCATAAAGGATTTCACATACCTCCGCACTACAATTCCCAGCGCAAACACATTTCGGTCCGGCAATGTCCGCTTCACAAACCGAGTAAAAGTCGCATTGTTTCTGGTCACATCCATCTGAAATGAACATGGTGAAGGAAAGAAACGGGTGGTTTTCATGTACAACTTACAAAACACAATAAATGGTAATTTTTCCGATGGAAGATTTGATGTGTGTATATAAAAAGTTGGGAAACCACGTATACATAGATCACTTTTGACAGTTCCAAATGAATATTTAATGAACGCATGACAGCCACGCAGCACAGTAATATGATAACTGAGTTTGGGCCGGCATAAACATGCAGATAGAGAAAGCAGAGTAGACAAGCATAACGAAATCAATGGCCCTTTCCAAGGCATGTACAAAACAAACATATAAACTGATGCTGCTGCTGCTGGTGGTATACGAATTTCATGCTCAACGTGTACATCAATTCAAATACCGGGACCACCATAAACGATAGACATAATATATACCTACTCATCATTTCATAGTGGCCTTCAGTTTTTTTACAAGCACAACTTTTATAGCTTCATATCAAAAGTCAAGCAAACGTGCAAAAGTGCATCATCATGATATAAAACAATACTACGTCAGTTTTTTAAGTATATTACATTAGAGAAAATCAATAAGAACATATTTCACGGTGAGTTTATATGGAATGAGAGTAGAGAAGTGAATGGAAACAATGAGGGCAAACAAATTAAAGTGCTTTTGTTTTTCTGCTCTGGTGGAAAAAGGGCGAAAACACGACTCATTTGATGTACTTCACATACAAAATTCCCTTAATAATTCAAAGTCTCATGGAAGGGAAAACAGGATAACTATACGTATATAGTTTATCACAGAATATGTGTATTAAAATCGTGGGACAAATATTTATCAACTTCTTGGATTACGCAAGTATTATATAAGCTATTAGGTTATATGAACAAACTCTTGAGTACACAGAAAAACAAATGTTATATCATCGCTCAATTCGGGAGGCGAGTGAGTATGTGCATTTTGCATACTTGAACAGAACTGCTTTCACCGTCATACGAATATCCAGACTCCAGATATAAAACAACAACACTTATTTCACGGATACTGTATTCCCTATTGAAAATATTAATATATTATCAGAGACGTAAATCAATTTGGTGCACGAAGTGTGGTGTTGCATTCCAAATGGAAAAGGTGCGTTGTAAACAGCTATCCACTTTTTTCTTAGTCTCAAGGTTTTACGTCTAAAAAAACTGGTTCATATGTGTGGATATTTTTTCTTTGCTTTCTCATACTCCCTTCGACATTGGTCACGACTGTGCATTTATTTATTTGCTTTCATTTCCTGTCTAAAAGTTTTATTGCTCCAGTTATATAATAACCTTGAGAGTAAGACTTTTTTGTGCAAGGAAATACAAAAATAAACAAAGTTGAGTGTATATCGCTGCCACTGAGATAATAAAAAGGAGAAAAACAGATAGTTAAACACAAAAGTGAATTACTTTGGCAGAGAGAGAGAGAGAGAGAGAGAGCTGCTGCTGAGATTGATTAAGAAAATGTCGTATTTTTTGTAAACTTATAATAAAAGCTTTCATTCACTCAATCACTCGAGATTGTTAAAATTAATTTTTTTGGTGTGGTGTGTGCAGCTATTTTCTGTCAAAATATGTTCTTACCGTCACCGCTAAAATCACGAATAAGATCTGAAAATATGAACAAGCAAAGAATATCTCATGTTAAAAGCTACTTTAAAATTACTCATGTTAAACTTATTGAAAGTAATAAAAAGTATATAAATATCGAGAGTGTAAAGTATGAAGCCATGTTCTTTCCATGTAGCAGGAACTCAAGAAAAAATAGAAGAGAAACAGGGCTCGCATCGCTCATTTTCTAATAAAATTGACAATTTACACAGCTCATCAGGGTTTTTGACACTTTTCAGCATTGTTAAATGTCATGCATCGCCTACAATACGAAGGTCATTATTAAGCTGATGTACAAAACTCACGAAATACCGAGCGGTTTTAATGTAATTTTTTTGTGGTTTGAGGAAAGCGAACATAAGATGAAAAGGAATGTAGAATTTTTGACAATACAGAAAATGAGAAGAGAGGTGATTGGCAGGGAACTCATTGAAAACTGCTTTATTAGTCACAACATAATAACCATATTTTTTGATGGTTCATGTAAGAACAATTTTCAATGAATCACAAATCCAGCAGGAGGTTATCCTATTGGCTACAATTTCCCTCCTGAATATTCACAGCCATTAGAAACCATCCATGTATGTTATATAACATACCAAATATAGGTTACAATTTTTCACTACAAAATATTTTTCTAACTGCTTCTGACAACTACACACGACTCAAAGTCACAACACGGCTAGGTCACAATTGAAGCGCACAACTCAGGCAAAATATAGCAACCTTTTTGGTGGTGTCAAAATAATATATACTCACTGCGTCCTCTCGGCATTTCCGCCTTTCTCCCCTTTCTCCTATATTTTAAACCCTTTAAATGGCAATTTAACTAGTTCAAAATTTCAATTCGAGTAACAAAAAACGTATAAAACACGTTTACAGGGTATGGACGCATATTATGACTTTCGCAATAAAAAAGTGAAACCACTTGAGAATTTAAGAACTTCCTACTCCACGCTGCTTTGATCAAAAGGTAAAAGGGAAAGTCTTAAAAAAGAAAATGCTTTATGCAAATGAGTCCTTACATTCATTCTTTACGACATGACAATTCATACAATTACGAACTCTTTATAGGACGTCATATATATCGTTGAAGTTCCACTGCGAAAATGTCAACGTCTTTTCGTTTCTCATGTACTTTCTTCGTTTGAGAATTTCGGACTTTGGAATATTTACGTATTGTTGAAAAGGGCAAACTCGAAAGGATTGGGATAGATGTAAATATCAGATAATTTCAAGGTTGACTGTTTTACGATTCTTCTTCGCACGATCATGTTATCGTACTGAAATACACATAGTTATAATACGAGTATATATCCAATCCAATGCTATATGTGCTAGCAGATAAATACACAGAGAAAGTATGCAATAGTTTCATGCGTACATTGAGGGCATTGGGCACTCCACAGTACACGACTTAAATAATTGGCAAACATGTGCCATGTCATGGGTTAGTTTGTCCGTAAAGTGGTGAAAATTGCGAGCTAAAATCTCCCACAGTATATGTATTAACAACACTACTCCCAGAAGAAAGCATGGAGCATATTATACAGCAAAAGAAATGCTTGGCTTATTTATCATGTTACCACTTGAGGGATTTTTTTTCTTCTTCAAAAAACAGTAAAGACGACAGCTTACAATTTATTCACGTTTTGCGAAAAGAAGAAGGGGAATAGATGATTTTTTTAAACTTACTGCAAAGGCCCGTGTACATAACTTGAATGTTAGCATTTGTCGTACAGGATTCCAATCGGAGTCGACACTCATTCTGATAAGATATCCCTGAGAGTATTTAGACAAACGAAGTACATAAATACAAGTGTATATAATATACAAACGCAAGTAAAAAATAAAGTAAATGCTCATACCATTGGAGCCACAAACTGGGTCGTAGTCAGAGGAGCAGACAGGACATTCACAAGTTGCAACCCCATTTTTCTCAATACAAGTCGCTCCCGGCTGACAGGCATGCTTGGCACACGCACTCCCACTTTCTGTATCGGAGTAGAAAAAAAGACATCATAACATTTAGGATTACATAAAATACGTGCGTATCACGTGCGATTACACTTTTCCACTAGACCATGACGAGCATTATATTTTTTTTTGTCTTTTGTTGTTCAAGCAAAACGTTATAATGCTGCGTGCTTTATAAGTAAGTACATACGACGACGTCTTTTATAACCAGTATACTTACATTAGTCTAGTTTCGCTTCGTTAGCTCAACGCGTACTTTACTCTTGGCATGGTTGCTGATGCGAGAGAGAGGGAGAGAGCTCCTTGAAATCCTATCATGATTCATGACGACCGCTCCTATCTTTCCCAATAAATTATTGCAATTGCAATATGATCAATGCCAAAACTGACACTGCCGTAGTAATATTCTATATATCCACTCTCTTTCTCTGGATGGAGAAAGTGAAACGATAGAGAACAACAGATAAAAAGTCCCCCCTTTTAGCGTAGGCGACGATCGCATAACAGAATTCATTATACTATTCGAGGAGACACTTAACGTCTTATTGTAATGACTTATAAATAGAGTCATTCTATTTTAAGGCCTGCTCCACACTGTGTACACTCGCCCAAGACGATGATATTATGGCATATGTGTGCTCTTCTAAGGAAAAGGAAGCATCGGCCAAAATTAATTACATGTCTTAAGCGGAACACCATCTGTTTGCAGCATTTTCTTCCTCTCCCTTTATGCAAGTAAGTAAACCGGGAGAGAGTGTAATAAACCCACCCGATATGTCCCATTCCATTAAGATAGCAAACGCTGACACTTTTATATTGCCTCTGATATTTTCTCCACAAAAAGTAACTTACGATATTGGCCTGCATTGTGAGTGTGTTATACATAAAACGGTGCATTATTATGAAACCAACAACTTTAGCATTTCATAAAAGGAAACTTTTTATGCTACATCGCAGGAGTAGGAAGGAGAGCCTGAGTTCTTTTTTTTGCATCCACATTTAGATGATATGGTGGGTGCACGTGAGTGAAAAGGAGCAAATGCAAACACACACACACAAAACTTTTTCACGCTCATAACCGTAAAAGTGTATAAAGCCATTGATTGAGTGGTGAGGCAAGTGAGTTGCACCGCGTTGTTAGCGGTTGCAAAAGACATTATAAACTTTGAACTCTCCATTTCCTGGTGCATGAGGGTACCACCACCGCTCCGCTTGCACGTTATATGCAGTTTTCACGTCGCACACTATCGCGGTTATTACTTTTTTGTGCCCTTATCACAAACAAAAATACAACAATTCCAAGTGGCTGATTTTCTTAAGTAAAATGTGTCGCTTTTCCCGATCTGCTTTCAAAAGGGGAATGTGGAAAGGAAATGGCGGCGTCAACTAAACAAGGAATAGGGGAGATGCATGTGCAACGTCTTCCCAAACAAAATGAAATTCCAACAAAAATGCACTGTGTTTTTGTTGAAGAGAAAAGAGGTTCAACCTATCCATTGCATCTACATTCTCACACCCCCACACAAAACTTGCAAGTTTGCAACCACACGTGTTCATCTTGTTACTTCGTATCGTAAATTAGAATCTCTTGTATTGCTCTTCCACCACGACACACAACTTCAGTTTTAGAAAAAATGAAACAGAAAAGTTTAGTACTTCTGCCAGTCGAAACTTGAATAAAAAGTAATAATCTAACACACGCTCTCCGACAACTCTCCTCACGTAACTCCTCTTATTCATTGCTGTCTGTCAGGAAAATGCATAATGGACACTTCCTCTCCGACCACTACGCATCAACATCAACGCATTTGGAAAGCGGGGGAGAAATGGGGGAAGTGAAGAAGAGTGGAATCATTATCGTCATGTCAAGTTCGAAGGCAGTACGTGAACGGGTTAACAAGGATCGCGTCAAAAATGACTCTTGGCTGCAATGCAATTTACATGCAATGGTGTGTATGACCGCGATAACGTACGCAATCTTGCAGGTAGTAGTCAAGTGTTCTTGTCGTCTGCACACCGCCGGTTTATAGTATCCATTCCTTCAGAACACAGGCATGAACTTGGTATAACACTGGAGCCACATGCGACGCATATTCATGGAATTAATTCACACACCAATTTGGTGTATTTGCAACAGAAACATATAAACATATTTGATCCAAATAACCGTCTTTAGGCAACAAAAAATCTCGACGTGGTGAGGATGAGAGAGAGAGAGAGAGCAGTGAAACTGAATGTTAGTGCACTGCTCGACATAAGCATTTGAGAAAGTAGAATAAAATGTAAATCTGAGAGGAATATTTTGATAAAAAGACATCTCTTGACTTTTATATCCCATAATAGTTGAGAGTGACAAGAAAGGACAAAAGTACATAGGTCTTCGTCCCCTGAATGCGTTATAGTATTCTCTACGAATTTGTGTAAAAAAGGGAGAAGAAGGGAAACGCACAAAAAACGAGAATCAAGACCAAGAGCGACAAAAAAAGTCATGACGAAGGGGAGAGAGAGAGAGAAAATCGTGTGAGGAGAGAGACAAGAGTATGTGAGAAGTACAAGTGTCAAACATAATGTGCTAAAGTTGCAAATCGTCTCGTAAAAATAAAGTGGCCATTTACGCTTGTGGTTATTTCCGAAAGCATATGAACCCGCGTCTGTTTTTCCCTTTCATTCTTCGTCCATCCACGTTCCCACTAACTCTTCACAACTTCTTTTTTTTCTACGTCTGTTTGAATAGCTCAGGAAAAATAAGTCACTTTTCCAGTTGCCACCACCATTTTCCCCAACCTTGCTTATGTCATGGACAGAGGGAACAAGCGGTATTTGCGTTCGGATAAAAGGATACACAATTACACACAGCAGAAGGCCAGTCGTGTACAGAAAAATAAGATAACTCCAGAGGAACATGGAGAACAAAGTTATTCTCTCATATGGGAAACCACATCAGTGACTATATCCTTTCACGAGACAACTACGTGAAATTCATAATATCATTGGAAGGAGTCAGCCAGTATATGTGTGCACGAGAACGAATCTACGTTATGATGCCGTCGTGCACAGATCAAAAATCCTATTAGAGCGCATGAGAAAAGAAAGTACATGCTACAAGTCAAATTTTTTCGCCGGATCGAGCACCACAAATCTCCTTACTTACAACACAACTACCACATTGTACAGGCGGTTGTGCTCTGTACATGTGTCTATATGTGCACATTTTGTTGTAAGTTACAAACCGCACAAAACGACAAAATTGGTTTTTCCGTTACTCTCTTTCCCACACTCAACGTCTTGAAAATTGAGGAGAAAGCCAAAAAATAGAAAGAAAGAAAGCTGATGGCTTGGTGGCATATTCGTAGTACTGAAGAATGTATGTAGTTATACATGCGGACATACATGGTCATACATAGGTCAAGTTTCTGTTGAGTTTTGGACTCGACTCTGGTGAGCAGAGCACAAATGCACTATTGTTAAAAATGTAGTACAATGCTGCATTGCACACTCGGGCCAGTGGCTTGCAATCAAAATTACACAATTTTATTTACTTTGGCAGTGTAGCATATAGCATATATATGCAAGTGCAACCTCGACCAGACTTTCTCCTTTCCTTTTGAACATTCTAAGTATAGAGGTTATAAAAAGGAGAGAAATGAGTTCTAACCCTTTCTAACCCTTTAAGAGTATCCTATCTCAAGTCAAGCAGAGCGATAAAAATCCCACACTGTTTGCTTACAATTCCTGTTCAACCTCTCGTAATTTAGCTGGGACACTTTACACTGATCCTCCATCCTAGTGAAGCGAGTGAATGCAACATGCCGACTATTTTCTTTTCCCTTACTCAAAGCCCCTGTAATTTACCTGGAGTAAGCGAAGGTCTTAATAAGTAAATCCGCTTTGTAATGCCTACACGATGAACTTGTTTGTTTAGAAGCGCACAACCCTTTGATTACTTCCATAAGAAAATGATACGTAAATAGTGCTCAACTTTTATGACGTCTACAAATGTACTCCAAATCTGAATAGAGAGGTCAACTATGACCGTTGACTTATCACATAAGGAAAATGCACCTCGTCTCGTCATGCAACATCCCGATTTTGCCGACCTGCAATCCTGCAACTTACACGATTATTACGTGATTGCGCCGACTTTTGACAGAATGCTAGCAAAAACTTTGAGAGCCAAACCAAATACTCTGTAATTTGGAATGTCTTCTTGTTCGTCTCGTTTCGAACAAGAGAAAGGATAAAAATCCATTAAAAGTGCATATATATGGCGTATCTGTTTTTAGCGAAAAATCAACAAGCATCAGCTTTTAATCTGTGGTCATTTTAAGACATGCGTGTACACTGTGAATTTTTATGAGCAGGTTACTTTCACCTTTGTCAATGCAATTGTATAACAATTGTACCTGATACACACAACCATAATATATTTCTTGCGATCACATCGCTCGTGTGTTTTCGGGAAGTATAAAAAATTACAGTGTCAATGTCAGGCGCACGCCACTAAATCCTGAGAAAAAAATAAATAATGTAAATAAATAAAATAAACTGAGGCTCACAAGGAAAAGCCACTCGACAATGCCACAAAATCTGTATATACTACGGCTGATGTCACGATGAACTGAAAAAAGTGTAGAAGCAAAAAGTTTTTGTGGAGAGACGAAGCGATAAGGTATTTATGGTGAAGTATCGAGGAGGATGAGGAGTGGTTAAAGTGGATAGTGGATGGACAAGCCATTAATGCGATTAAAGAATTGCGTGCTGACCAAACCCCGCACGGAAAAGTGACTTTTTCTTGTAGAGGACCATATGTCGTATATTTCTACCAAAGTTATGTTGTAATTCCATATATATCCTTATATGCCCCACTAAAATACCCGTCAAGGGAATGTTTATTCAAGTAAGGAATACAGCAGTCGCAGTCACCAATTTTCTTATTTTCACAGCAAAAAGTTGTTAGTTGTTGCTGTATTCAGATGCACGATATATGTATTCCCTCGGGAGTTTTTTAGCTCCACAAAGTAAACACTTGGATTTTCATCGAGTGTACAAATATGCTGAATGTCAACTTTTATACAAACATGGCATGTCACGATCATTTCTTCCTTCCAATTATGATACTTGCTTTCAATTTCAGAAGAAAATATGAGAATTTGGAATCCAGAAAAAACTGTGTAAAAAAACTAAACGGAAGCTAATGGGCAGGTGAAGGTAACCAGTAATCGGTTCCCTTTCCGTAGATTGTGTATGTGTGCCCAGAGGATACAAAGTAGAGATATTAAATTATGCTTTTCAAATGAGCTCCTACCACGAAACTACTACAGACTATCTCGCTTTCGTTATAATTCTCATTTTTCCAGTTCTCAAATGACATTTCGCAAATTATTGCAATGCAAACTTCAAAGGTCAAGTTGATATTGATCATCATTAGTATACATTTCTTGTGGAATTAGGAGATTTCATAAAAAGTTATTAACCCTAACTAGTAGCACTCAGACTTTATTACTTGTCGTTGCAAATAGTGATATATTGTTTTGAAAACTTCAAAGCATTCTGTATTTTTTGGGGTCTATATATGGTTGTTTGAACAAACAGTCCTAACTTTTCCGGATAATTTTTTTGGGGGAAATGTCTGGAACTGGAAGAACGATAGTACTTAACGAAGAAACGAAAGTTCCTAAATAAGAAATATGTAATATTCTCTGCGACCTTTTGGACTCCACCCAGTTCCGGATCTCCAAGACTAGGCATTTTTATGCGTCGCACATGCACGTGCAATTTTTTTCCTTGTTTGCGAACATTTAATATTATGGAACAGAGAAAGAACAGTGTATATGAACACGTTAGGAAGAATACGGACTTTTTTCTTGTTTCGGTGGATAATGTGGGTGAATACACAAAATGACCTTGAGAAAAGCCACTACACATTTGCAAGCTTTAATTATACAGATCATGCCGAGTAAACTCTTGGGTCACGAACCGACAGTCCATTATATGAGTCCACATTTTGAGAAAGGAAATTTTCCAGGTAGGTAATATGCAAAAGAACCTGAGAATACGTACACTGCTCTAAATGAAGGCTGACAATGAGTGAGGTGAGGGTATAAGGCTAGTGGTAAGGTAGGTATAATGAAAAAGAAAATTTGCATGTAGTAAAACAAGAAAAGAAAGCGGTTATGCCTTCAAGGAATTTTCTCGAGAATCACTACAAGCCCATTCCACTTTTTTTTATTAGGGAGAGAGAAACTAAAGTAAAATATATGGAAATCTGAGAAAAAGAACTCTCGGATATTATGAAGAGAGAGAGAACATAAAATATCCCATTTTCAAACTGAATAACTCTCGGAGCAAAAACCACCACCTGCTCCCATGCATGCGTGTGTGCGGCGGAAAAGAAAGTAGCCTAGAAAAGGAAAAGCCTGTTCCACTTTTCCCATTCCCTTTATTCTTCTCTCCACCTTTATTTGCAACTGAAAGGAGAGACGCAAAAGAGTCGTGCTTAATGAATATGAATATTTATAAAAATCTGCCAGCTCAGCGTTATTATTTCGCTTATTCTTTTTTCGCACACGAGAAAAGAGAGCTTCGTATATATACAACTCCAGCTCCATATCCTTTCTAATAATGAATTAGCTTATGGAAACCTTATATATGTGTATCTCTATGCTAGGGAGCATATTATATACGAAGGAGAATATGAGGGAAGAGACACTTTGAAGTTAGTACACCATCATAATAAAAACAAGCCCATTCTTGTGCCTGAGCTGTGCGCTATTATTCGAATGGAAATGAGGGAGAAAGTGATAGAAAGGGACTATTAGCATATTCCATTTGTATTACTTCCTTTCACTCATATAGTCAGTCAGTTATTATTGTTGCTTTCAGGTAAGCTCAAGTCATAATATGGACGCAGCACAAAAAACTCTATTGCAATGGCATATTGATGCTGTTATACTGTATACACACCTTCCAAAAATGAGTGTGATCGCACGTGCTGTTTGTTGTAGAGGAGTGCGATGAGAAATTGCAGATTGCATCATCATTAGGATCATCAAAGTACAGTGCTTCATGATGGCAAGAATGGCTCCAGAACTTCAACTTCAGCTTATAAAGTATCATAATCGAGTATCCTTCCTAAGATTGCACGTGTTTTACTTATGCATATGCACTGTACAAATAGCTAACAAGCATATATATTTTTAGTGGGCACATTTCATGCACAAAAGTATATAGCATATGCAAGCCCACAATATATATTTTCCCCATTATTTCTTACTCCTTTTTATGGTTATTTTCAGCTTATTCTCTTTTATTGCAGTCACTCCGACTTTCCTTCTTTCTTTTCATTTCCGAATACAGTTGCAATTTCCGCTCATTCTTGTGTCAACCAAATAAAAAAACGAGAGAAGAAGAAGAAGAAGAAGTGGGATAGGAACTGACTAGATTACACGAGTTGAAAATGATGGGGACTTTCACTTAACCGTTTTCTTTCCTGCTGACTTCTTCTGCTTCATTCTGGAAAGGTATTAAAAAGACAGGCGCCTTTTTTCAAGATGACAAAAAAATGCTGAAATGCTTTGAATAAGTGCATCCATACATTTATTAGGTATGTGCAGCTTCACAAGCACATGTCGGCCCAGTCTTCCACAATTTTTAAGGGAAGCAGGCAAAACATGGAAAAGAAATTGCTGTCGCACACAAAATGACAAGGAAGACTTTTGAAGTAGGAATGGAGCAAGAGCAATGAAATGCTCGAAGAAGAAAATCGTCTTGAATGCTGGAAAAAATTATATTCATCCAACCAGACTAGACGTGCGCATCTTCAACGTTTGAAAATATAGAGAAAACAAGGATTATGTGAAAGCGTATATATACTATCTCAGGAAGTAGTGATGACCTGAATGAGAGAGGAAGAAAAAATCTCGAGTCATGACTTTTATTAGTATGTATCATTGTTTTGCATAAAATTCCATTTTGACTACTTCCCTAGCGTCAAAGAAAGCAGTCCGACATAAGTTCAAGACAGAGAACAAAAAAATCACTCTGAGGACCAGCATGGAATGGATTTTTTGTGTGAAAGAGCACAAAGAGCGAGTCACAAAGGAAAACTTAACTGCACGACACGAGACCTGAGACCATCAGCAAAAGACAAAATCCAAGTCTGCACAGATGACAACTGTAAATGCTAACGTGGTTCTCTCGTGTGCTCACTACTCACGCATATATAGACTTCATACAACAGTATAATTACGTGTATAGTCGTGTACACGTCACTCATTCACTTTATATATTTATTTCTTATATCAACATATCTAACGTGCCTAAAGTTGCCTGTTATAGTTTTAAATGCACAAATACGCAACAAAAAGAAGTTTGTATAACATTTACTTTCTCTGGCACCAATACAACTGATTTCTCTTTTTAAAAAATAAACGATGAACTATCACTTTACTTTTTTATGCCTTGTTTGTTAGGAATAATAATGACTCTTGCTAGATACTTAAACATCAGCCAAGTGATGAAATGCAATTCCACTGATGTTTACGCATTTCAATGTTTTTTGTCTCGTGAGTGAAAGCAAATGAAAATGAGATGTTTTGCTTGGAAAATGCTTTAAAAGCGGAAAATGAATCATTATAATGTGACTAATAGCATTGCCATTGCTCACTGGCACTCTGATCATTACCACTCCATTGTTAGGAGCATCATTTTTTCTTTCTGTGGGTAAAAATGGGCGTGGTGCTCTTAACGGTGAAAGGAGAAATGGATGAGCAATGCGACAGGAGGGGGAATGGGAACACGAGACACCGAGTATAATTGGGATTTTTTTGATGATCCTGCATAATTTTGCTATTCACTGGAATTTGTGCCGTTGCTTACGTTTTAGGATCGATGCGAAACAGTGTTTTCCTCAAGTAAATGATAACGCTGAACGTTGTTTCTTTCTAAACAAGACCTCTGAGCATACAAATGTTTACAGTTTTATTAGGAATACACATTTTAAAATGATTAAGTACAGTTGCATAATCAATGAACCTAGCCTAACGTAAGGAAATTCGAAAATATAAGGATTTAAGTATGTAAGTTTCTAATACTTGTTATATGGCACCCATATTCAATGCACTTTAAAAATCACATTGCATGATTATGATTAGCCCGTATAGATGTAATAATTCATATATAGTAATAGCAAAAAATAAATTCGAATACATAAACTGATGTTGAATAGTGATACATGAAAGATAGTGGGTTACTTTTATTAACTAAATTTATTGAATAATTGGGGAAGTAGTCTAGCCCAGGTCCAGCGTGTCTATTATATGTGTAAAGATTATATCAATAGTCTATACCACGAAGGATAACCACCTATTGTCATATAGCACTAAATTTCAATGCATAAATCTTCTAAACGGTGTGCTTTTCAACCATCTCATCATAGTTTTTGGTAAATCAACCAATACATTTTCCCAGATTAGGCGCTCCCCTTTACTTTAATCTTCAAATGAATACATTGCAGTTTTCATGTACTGATGGTCATGTTGATGGTTATGGTTCATATCATGTTCTAGATGGTGTATTGATCATTAAAATAATTTAGTATGCATTTCATAATATCAAGTATGCTTATATCAATTTGTATTAATAATACTGATTGTATTTCCGGATGTAGTCCAAATATATATATACTAAGGCAAAGTTGCTGTCCGGAAAATTAAAAAAATATATTCAGCAGGTATTGATTTCGATAAGTTCTGTTTGAAGCCGGACAGCTCTCATGAATGACAATACTTGCAGCATATTTCGGCACTTTTCAAAGTAATCAAAGTTAACAGAAGCGAGAACTGTCAACTGTGCCAAAGTTGATGCGATTCTGTGCCTCGCTACACTAACAAACATACATCTAAACACACCTATATGCACACGTAATGTTACCAATTTTAAAAAGGAGTTTGAATGTTCACATCACCATTATCCAGCCGAGAGGTACACGGAGAAAGGAAACCTACTATTTGCCAAGAGAAAGCTCATCCATCACCACCACCCTCTTAATGACTGCTATTGACAGTTTACTTCCTGTACCTGTCAGGAAGGAAGGACTTGGAGAGAGAAAAACGATGAACTTCTTGTCTACTTACCGCAAGTGCCCATGTACGCCACGGAGACGTTCTTTGCTTCTCGACAAGCCGACAAGTTGAGCTCGCATAGGCTGTCATACGCTCTGTTATCAGATCCACATACTGGACGAATAATTGGATCACAGACGGTTGCACACGTGCACTGAGCAATTCCAAATCGGTTGATTGCACAAGTCTCGTACCCTTGGCAGACTCGGCTTTCACATGGGTTTACCCCTGTAAAGAAAGTTGTCACAGTCAAGAATTATTGATAATGCGCACACTATCAATTACTTTAATAATAGTAAACACACCGTATCTTCTTGCATAAAAGTTTACATACAGGTAGGCTAATATGTTTGCATACTATACTGCAGATAGCTCGTCACTGTTGGAAGAACCATGTTTAATGCATATATTCGTATAAAGTTGTAATTATACGTCTTTCATACGGCACAACAACAGAGTTCAGTCAGGGACAGGCAAGTATTTCATTGTCAAATCCAGCCTTTATCATCAACTTATTATTGTGCATTGTTTGTGTTCGCTAATGCAACTAAACTGTTGACAGGTTCACATATTCTACACATGAATACTGATTTCTCACGTGTACGTCAAGACAGCAAGCCTCAACAGAACACTAAATCTTTTTTTCCTGGAAAGGCTTCTTCCTCCTATTTTTTGGAGAAAGCACTGAAAGTGAAACCCTGATACATTTTTTTATTCTCCACAAGGATGCATGTTTTATTGCGTGAATGTAAGAAAGAAAAGAAAGCCCAGCCAAGAGCCCATTTTTTGGAGCCCAAGAGTATGTGATTGTATTAAAGAAAGGAGTATATAGTATCACATAAACAAAGTGTGAGTGAGTCAAGGGGAAAGTAGAGAATGATATATGCCGGATCAGACCGCTCCCTGTTCTCTGTCACGACGACTGTTCAGTCGTAGCAGTATTACCCTTATTTAGGATGGTTTATATACGTTTACCTACTCATCCTCATCCTTGATTCCATGAATATATTTTTGATGTTATATGTTTTCCCTCTTCTTTTCTCTCTCCTGGCTTTCACTCGAAAATGGAATGATGTCTGGAGTCTGTGAGTGTGTAATGCCTTTGAATGTGAATGGGACGTGAGGCGTTTTTAGAGTGAATGAAAAAAAATACAAGGCAAAACATTTCCGGGCGGTATATATATCCCTTATGAAAATGTGATGTTTTGCATTATAAAAAAATTGGTAACTTTAAACAGAGATATAAAAAGGTAGTTGAAGTGGGAAGTATATGGTATTTGGCAGGATTCGAAGGGTATTATTATGTGAATGTGTTGAGAAAAGGAAGGCATGTATGTATGAGATGCATGTGACAAGTGCATAATCTTCAGAGTTTGTATTTAGGAGACGGATGAGAAGGCAGCTGATATTTGATGTAAAGCAAGAGTACATATAAAAAAATTCTCTCTCATCTTACCCGAAGAACATTTTCCACGGTAGATGATTCGAAGATCTCGTCTTGAGCGACAACCTTCTTGCCTCATGACGCATTCGTTGGCGTACGTTTTACCTAAGAGTATACAGATAAATTATATACAGATATATTATATTGGATATATATTTTTGATATATCAATGCGTTTTACCGTCGCTTCCACAGACTGGTAAGAAATCCATCGTGCATACTTCGCTGCATCGGCAAACAGGTCGTCTCCCTTCATCCAAATGACACACCTGAGGTGAGGTGCAGAGAATGTCTTCGCAGGGATCTAGAGACAAGACAATTTTTTCAAGTACACACATACACGAGAAAATCAAATCAGTTTAATAATGTGAGTAGGGGCTTGGGCTTGTGCACATTTTCCCCAAAAAGGGTGATGTTGTAATGCACTCTATTCCATATATACAATTTTATTACAAGTACATCATTTCATCTCAACTTTTTTGTTATACATAATACGGTGGTTTTCATGTAGGATCCAAAAAACCCTATATTTTATTAAATATCGTATACCTACGCCTACATTAAGTATACCAATGTACATATGTACATACACGTTACGCCTTGTTGTGTATATTTCTCTTTTCTGCATGGCGGAAATAACACTACTGCTTTCCAAGAATTTTAATAACACGTGTATCCAAAAAAGGTCCATATTTGCTTTCCATTTTGTAATGTATGTAATGTATTTTGTGCGAATTGCTCACATGTCAGTGGTTATGACGCTAGTGCCTCAGGAAGGAATCTAATTATTTAAATGGCTTCCAAGAGAAAATGGGTTCGGCGAATATGCTATTATTTGCCAGTTTCATATGCTCATTTTACATATCGTGTAGAAAGCAGCGGGCTTGCTCACCACCCATATAGTCAGTGGCAAATGACTCATAAGTGCAACATAAGTGTGGAAGGAAATGATATGTAAACTTGAAATAAAGTCAATGTTGCTAAATGTCCTGTAAACTACATCTTTTGCCAAATGTACTTCATACATATACTCCATTGTCGGCCACTCTAGCGGACAGAGTCTGGTGGACTCGACAAATTTGTTCACATTTAAATATTCCTCAAAACTTTCCCTGGGTTAGAAAATGTTCAATTTTTGCTCCAAGCACAGCTGAGTCTCCCATTCTCTTTGATACCAAACTCGTCGACATAATAGTGGTGCATTACATTCCATACTGGTCTTGTGTATTCTAGATCCCCAAATAAGGGAGAAATGTCGTTCAATCTCCCTTTCAAAATGAAAGTGACAATATCCCATAACGGAGAACATGGAATCGGCGGCACAAGCTCAAATATGAGATCGCACGGGACAACGACAAAAAAATCGTATTCTCTTCCAGCTTTTCTCCATTTCAAGTAAATCCTGAGAAAACAAAAACCAAGATCTCAATAAAATTGGCAAACCCGTTGAGAATGAATATTGTTCTAGAATAGTTCACTATGTTTGTCCACCACCTCTCGCTCTCTCTAAGCTCTTATAAATTAGGGAAACATGTACGGAACGTATGCACAACGTATATGTTTGTGCCCGTGTGTGTGTGCAGAACACAAGCTGGCATTTGCTTGCATCCAACCTTTTTTGCATGAAAAGAAGGAGAGGGGGACGCAGGTTGCACACGAGCGAAAAGATTCCTTAAAGCACATTATTATACTTTATTCCACAGGCTTTTCCCCTGGAAATAGACTGTGAGAGAGCGCGACTAAGGATCTCATTGACTCTTCCCATTTCCCCGTCTCTCTCTCAGGCTGTAACAGTTTGTCCGTCCAAAAGAGAGAACCCTCACGGATTTACATCTCGGAGCGCGTTAAATCTCTGGCAAACGCGTGTATGAGATTTACAAGAGGCAAGTTAGTAGTAAATCTGAGTTGAAAGGACGATATGGATTTTAAAGGATAAACGGGAGAAAACGACGGGATGAAAAAAGGAAATGAGAAAGCTCTGCTCGACTAGAGAGGTACAATAGTATATGTATGTGTCCTACGTCCTATACGCTTGCCTTGCAGCACATCGCATAATATGTACACATGCGAGCCTCACTTTAAGCTCGACGGTGAAAGTAAAGAAGGAAATAAAATAAACTGAACGTGAGCGATGTAGAATAGGGCGCGAGGACGTGGAGATAGGTCGAGTGGGGGGAGAGAGAGAACGGAGAAGAAAGTCCATAATATGATGCTTGTAAAGGAGAGGGGATAAGACAAGAGTTCTCTCAGAGAGAAAAAAAAGATGAAGACGATGAAGCTGAGAAAAGAGGACGACCCATACATTACTCGGCTTACAAAGTAAAAAGAGAGAGAACAAAGTGGGCGCTTTGAATAATGAACCCTTGACTAACGATGGAGTATTATAGTGAGATATACATGTACTCCCTATATTACTTTCTGAATCCTCTAACAACTACATTATTATCTTCTTACATATGAATATAGTGTTACCTTTATCTAACACTTATAAGTAGTAGACTGTATAATCGTGTAAGGGAAGGCTACAAAAAGCTTTCTCCGAATTCATTCAGATTTTGTGGCTAAACCTTAATACGTAAGTGAGATGAAGATAGTTGAGCTTGAGGTTGCGTTGTTCACTCGCCTATTTTTGTTGCTAAATGAGTCAAAATGTGTGCCATAACTGTGTACTTTTAGATGCATTCGGATGTGGGTTTAGTTAGGTATACAAGGTGAACTGGCAAGGAGTATCATACCACCACCAGCAGAACACGATGGTTTGAAACTCATACCAAGAAAGGGACTCTCGAATTCAATGCTCATCAACATGATTGCGTATCCCATGTCTTGTATACTTTAAACCAGAGCTCACCACAATCTAATGCTCTTTCTGTACAAACTTTCTCTCGGTTTCTACTCACCCTATGAAAAAGGTACTCGGTTACGCGTGTGTTCCTCTATTCATTCAAAAGATTGCTGGAAGTTAAGTATTGTTACATTTGCGAAACCAAAATCAGGCATTTCACTCTCAGCGAGAGAGGAACACACAATTCTAGGAAAACCCTTTTAGAAAAGCTTGCTTTTCCTCGCAGATTTATAGAAAACACTAAAATGCTGCTAGTAAATGGGCAAATGACTTTCCGTGCCCATCTTTGTAAAAGAGGAACTTGAAAAAGTAGTGTGAGAGTAGGAAGGAATGGGATTCCCAACTGACAAAAAGCACCACACACCAACATCATCAACAGGAAAGCATTACTTTACTTTCGCCTCGTCTCTCACTCAACTCTCTCATTGAATTAGAGGCGTCTAGATAAATGGTTCTATTTACAAGGCTCAATCGTATTAATGAGATCTGTTATGTGATGTTGTCCGCATTGTATATACGAGCTCATATATAGCAAATGCACCCCTGCATGATATTTTTGATTGGGGCGAATAGTGGAGTGCAAAACAGGACGATGCAGTTGCTACTTCCTTATACTTGTTTCAATGTTTCAAATGATCATTTTGAGAGAATTTATGCAACACATTTACATTGATTCTAGGACTCATGCTGAGAAAGGACATTCTCATATAATCTAGTTGAAAGAAACATGCTATTCAGTTGAATGATATTACACTTTCGCACACACAAAACCACTCTCGCAATAAGCAGAAGGAGAAAAAAAATCTGATCACATTTGAACAGATCTTGTTAACTTTATTCATATGGTTTGAAAAGAAACTTATTTTAGGCATGGGACGAGTGTTAAACCACTCTCTAATACTACTTCCCTTTTTTATCGATGTTTGCATTTGTTCTGTATTGCCAAAATGGGCTCATCATTTTGTATGGTGACTATTTCCTTGGCGTAGTAGTAGTATTATTGCATTGAACATTTTTTTGGAGTAACATCGTAATCAAATTTGTTCCTATCCAATTCGCTCGACGAGCATGACTCGCTTTTATACATCTACCAAAAACAGGCTTACAAAATAATAATGTGGATTAAAATATTAGATAATCATGTCAGACAGCCCATTTTCTCGTTACACTTTTATGGAAACACACAGGAGGACAAATTCTGTAAAAGCTTTGTGTAATCGTGTATTTTTAGTGTTGGACAATTGGAGGGACAGCGAAAATTAAATTTAGATGACGGTCATCCTCCACTGGGATTTGTAACAGTCGAGGTCGACGAATAGGAGGAATAGGGAAGTTTGAATGTGCACCTTCCGACCTTCCTTGCTTCTCCAATGATCAATTAAATGTCAAACATGCACAATTATTTCAATTTGCACTGCATCAAAGCTCTTTTTCATTCGATGGTGGTACGAAATGAGGAAAAAATTTCCAGATTTAAATCCGCAGATTCCATTTTCATGTTCATAGCCTTGAACTCGCATGACACGCCACGAAAACAAGCGCAAGTAGATACGAACGTTATTTGTTTGATAGTTTGCAAGTGGTTTAAGAATTACGACCAAGTCCATCGCATGGCAAATGATCCTCCTCCTAATGTAAAATTTAGAGATAGAAAGTGAGATGAAATGGATATTCTTGTGGAATAATCCAACCACAATTACAGCATAAATCGGATTCTATATGACTGCCAGTCTGCCACACACAGACAACATTTCCGTTTCCCTTCACTCAACCACCGAAACAAAAAAATCTCATACACAATCTCAGTTTCACTATTACCACACTGCAGAATCATATCCCGGACTCCAATTTTTTTGACCCCAGACTCGGGCGAGCGAGTGGCATCTTTTATGTCATTACGCCGCTATATACCGTCACCCAATCTAAGTAAAAAAACATTCTAACTTTCACATATGTATGACGCTTGACGCTATATCCGCAACCACCAAAAAGCAGACAAATAATTTTGGAGGAGAAGAGAAATGCAATATGGCTTTCCTGAAGATGGGTGGATAAAGGATTACAGAAGCCTTAGTTTCAATGACCCATTTAGTGGATTACAAAAACTGAATGGTAGCTACTGCCTTCCCTAGCCCGACACAGAGTCAGCGGTTGTACGTCGTACATCCTGCTGAGCAGACTTGAAACAGTATAACCTGAGATAATGCGAATACAATTGTCCCTACGATAATAATATGATATTTGTCTGGCATATCCTTCCGAGAATCCCTCAATTAAAAACAATTTGGAGGAATGAATTTGTCCAGAGCGTTGCTAAAAATGTAATACCTATTTCGATTATAGTACCTTCCCCATTTCATGTTGACTAACAAATTCACAGAAAGATGTGAAATAATATGTGCTCATATTCGTGAATTTGTTCATCCATAACATTTTTGGCAAGACTTCGTTGAGGTAAGTCTAAATCTGATGATATGAAGTTACGAACTACACTCAAGTCATCATAACTCTTTTGAAGACAAGCTCTTGTGGTGCGGTTGATTTCGTTCAGAAAAAGTGAACTCCAGAGTGGATTTAGTGCTTTGAGGGACAGCCAAGAGACAGTGTAATATATCACAATTTATAATTGAAATACTTATCCATTCAAAACAGCCGTTTCAACCAAGAAAACTCTTAAAAATATATACTACATTCTATATAGAGTCATCCTTTTGTGTGGTTGATTCACTGTCAGTCTGCCAGCACACAGATTCCCTTGTCTAATTTTCTCTCCTCGCATCCACATCCACGTCGTGCCCACGTTCCTCGATCTTTCCTCTGAACACAGGATTTTCCCTCCTTCCCACAGACTGACAAATAAATAGATGATGCAAGTCAACAGATAATCCTTTGACAAATCACATGCTCCACGAGCTGCATATATGGAATATTATCTTGTAGTGGTCCTGGAGTCCTCAAGGTGTAGGCTACTGGCACGATATATACACACTAGCGATGATGATGATGATGATGACGATGGGAGTATTTTGTGCATGGTTTATGGACCCTTGGAAAAAAGCAGCTTGTCTGGAGAGTTGCAGAAGCACGTTAATGCCATGCACAAGCAATATACAGAAGTATGCTTATGATATCTGCATCAAACGACTCACTAAGCTCTTGACTGATGTTCCAAGATGGCTCAAATAGCATATTATTTCGATGCACTCTCACATAAAACTTGAAGAAGAAACTCCATTGCTGTTTCTCTTCCTTTGCAACCGCTGAGAGTGTTACTATCAAACAAACGTAATGCGGATGAATAATAGTGCGTAATAGAAACCTCGTCTTGTCTTCTTCCTCTTCTTCCATTTCCACTTGAACTTCTCCTAAAACTTGTGTGTGGTTCTCATATGTTTTCTTAAGTATATCACGGTCCATTCTCGCAGATGACTTTCCTCTACTCCTCCAACCATTTCTTTTCGTCAAGCACTTCAATAATTTATGAAATTGCTCTAAGCCATTACAGCGCTCCTATAGTCCTCCTCCACACACGAGAGTAATAATTAATCAGCAACAAAGCCACCAAAGAAACCATAAAGAAGTTGTAACAGTCAGGATAAATTAATTGCGGAGATATTACAGACGCTTTTAGTGTTATTTTTTTCCTTTCGTCGTAGTCTCAACAATGAACGCAACAAATATTATATTACGAGGCTATATTGAAGTGCAAAAGTGTGCTTTCACTTTGTGAGAAAGTATTTTCATGGACCACACGCCACGGAGTATGAACATGTGCTCATATACGAAAATGGTAATGGTGATGACAATACTCTCATAATCCCAATATAAAATCATGCATCATGCATTTTATTACAATGTGATGAAAACTTTCCCCTGAGTTTCAATTCTCAGGGAAGCGCATTGCATTTTACATCCAACCCTAAACTAACCATAAATGTCGAAGGGGAGCAAAACTTTGGGGTTTACATGAAATTCATTTCACCAGGAAAAGAAACTTACAGTTTTTCTATTACTTTTAGGTATGCACTCGTCTGGAGAACGTTTCATATATCCTGACAATAAAGTGCAGCTACTTCTTTTTTCTCCTGCGGTAACCTACTCTAACTGCATCGAAAATAATATACAGAGAAAACAATAATTTGCTCATTCATTCGTTTCCTTATTCTGTCGGTAGTCAGGAAACACGAGTACCTTCACGCAGCACAGAGAACCGAGAAGCTTAACATCTTTGTCAGATCTTTGAAGCGAAAAGCCTTCAAAAAAATAAACTCAAGGCATTCATAAGAATCCTTCAGACAAACACACACGAGGATCTTCGGTGTTTCACCCTCCCTCGAAATACTACACAATGATCCTTTTTCCTCCATGTCTCTCCGCTTTTTTCATAACATATGCGGTAATATTCTCTCAAGGCATAGAAAAAAATAATACCTATGACTGTAAAGCACGTGAAAGCAACATCAAATTTGAAGAAGAAAGAGCTCCTCTTTTAGTTGCCATCATATGCGTGCATTTTTCTTTTCCAGGGAAAAAAGGAGGATATGGGGGAGAAGCTCTGAAGGAACAAAGTGAAGAAAAGAGAAAAAAGAAGAAGATAAAGGGGAAAAGAGTGTGCTCCTTTCCGAACATATGACGATCTCGCTCCCGGAAGGATTTCATGTATGTGTATTGTATGGAAGTAGTGGTATATGGTGGATAAGTGAATTTACAGTAGCAATAATAATAATAATAAAATAAAGCAGGGGAAAAGTTGTTATGCACGCTATAAGGCATCTTACACATACTTCTGATCTCCTTCTATTTTCCAAATAATAGCGATTCCAATGAATGATTCTATATGTTTCACTATATTCATATATGCTCAAATAGTCGTTTCCAAGTTTCGGTTGTAAAATGCAATATGTACATAATAATATCAGTAGATACGTAGTAGCAGATTTTCATCCGCCAATAACCCAGTCTAACGAATGAGCACGGGTTTGGGACTAGGAGAGAGACTCTCTTGAAGTCAGGGGAGTAATAGGAGCTAGGAGAGTGGGAGAGTACTCTTTCGAAATCCATTTACGCATAAAATAGTCTGTCAAGACACATTCCCTAATCCCATACATTATTGTGAGGAGGGAAATCTCATGCAAATACTTTACATGCTATTTGCCATAATAGCTATATAAAAACAACCATGAAAATGCACTATTCCCTCAAGTACACACACACACATACAAAGCCAGCCACGCAAAGGATCGTATTTACTCTTTTTATATACGAATTTTAGTAAGGGAGCGGAATATTCTGGAGCAAACAAAAGGATGTGATGATGATGATGCCTTCACATCGAGGAGTGTGCCTTTCTTTCGAAATATGGTGCATGGTTTAATCCATCAAAGATATTAAAGCGGTGGAGGAACTACTACTGCGAAGCTTTGTGCCTCATGGAGAGAGAGAGAGAGAGATTTTGCGAGTCTATATATATTGTGTCCGTCTAGTTTATTATTCTTTTCTTCCCTTTAAAACTTTTCTCCACATTTTATCTGTAATCTGGCTATAGCCTCATTGTCAGTGACCGTGATTGATTTTATTCCAGAGTTTATCGTTTCTCTCGTACATTAAATTCGCTGCCCTAATCATCATCATCATCCATCATCGAAATGATTTTGTGGGTGGCTCCTCCCAAACAATTTTTAAGCTGCCAGAGGGAAAATTGTAAATGTATAGAATATGCAAATATGCACATCATTTCCAAACTGTTTCACTGGGGGGTTCTATAATATTTTTTTATTCTGATCGAATTTCACTACTGACCTCCATAAATACAACATTTTGTCGAAAAATTGTAACCAAATGAATATTTTTAATGGAATTCAAAGAGCTTTGTCTCAACATCAATCATTCTTGTATTGCTCCACTTTGAGGGATTGACGCTGTAGGTATCTGAATATGAAAATAGCCTTTATAATGTCTGGTTTTAAAGTAATCAGAATTTTGAATTGGAACAGTAGCGTTGTACTCTCCTATGCTAAATTTGTACAAGCCTTTATTTTTGTCATATTATGCTTGGAAAGCAATTTATACATGGTTATAAAGACTTATTCTAAGGTTACGCAATATGGCTCTACATTTACGTGATAATATTCATAATATCAGAAATATTCGGATTAAAATGAATTCATCTCGTCAGATGAAAGACGGCAATAAATCAAATAAGTTTGGAGGTAAGTTGAAGGATTCACTTGTATGAAATAAATAAATTTGTAAACACAAGAATATTCTAATAATATAGAAAATATAATCCTTATCTACGGAATACGAGCAAACTAGTTGAGTAAAATTCGTTTGACTTGGACGCTGAAGAATATATTTTAATGTGTTTCGTAATACTAATGTACATCAGATACGCACAATGGGGATTTGTAGCAGTAGGACTGTTTGATAAGAAATATGTTGCTGGTAAGTGGTAATTGATATCTTTGAACGTATTCGTAATAAACCCAATTGAGTGGTCATCGTGTGCACTTAAAATTTAAACTAAAAGTAACATCCGAATCAGTTTTTCTCCCGAATTAATTTGAATAGTATATGGAGCTAACATGTGAGCTGGTGAATTTCCCCCGAGAAATGGCCTTTCAGTACGAAGATAAAACGAAGTTGATTCATTTTTTCATCGTAGCTCAAATGACAAATGGAGTTAGACTTGCAATCTACTCCAGATGAGATGAGAACAGCATCTTTCACTATGCTCCACTTCTGTACAATCATCCTTTCCTTTCGACAATTATGTGTAACAAGGCATGAAAGAGATGCACGCAATTTATCAAATATAGACCATTAACTATACTCTCTCTCCACTGTCCAGCTTAACTATATCCGCATGGTTTTTTATTTCATTGTAACACTCGTATTCAATCATTCTGCCACGAGGCAAAGGAGTACAACATCATATCGTCTGGAAGAGATGAGCTTTTTTTAAAGCTGTATTTTTTCATTACGTCCGCCGTCCGCGATAATACGAAAGGCATAATAAAAGTGCACAAGCAAAAAAAAAACTTTTTTTATTGACCATCTGCTGCAGACACAACAATAACAGTGGATGTAATAGGAGTTGCACTTTCCCCCCGCTCCTTTCCACTCCAATAGACATGTCCATTTTTGTGAACCTTTTGTCAAATTAACGATAAAGTAATAATTTTTTTGTCGAGAAAAAATGAATGACCGGACACACACTTCTCCTATCAAAGAGCAATGAAAGAAGGGAGGAAGAGCAAAAAATACTGGAATATAAAGAATAATCGTGCTACATCAAAGATTTTATTTTTCCTTTCTAAAAAAACTTTGTTTCTTTTTGCTCTTTTTTATGTAAGTGTGCAGTTTTTTCTGGTGTATTGTGCTAGCTGGCAGGGGTCAGCGAATGAAAAAAAAGAAACCCGTATATATTTTCTTCCAAAACTGGATATGGCTTGCTTCGGCTTTTCTTGGGGAAAGAGAAAGTAAAACTTTCTCTCGGGGATATTGGATTTGAAGCGGTTTTTGGGTGAAAGTAAGAGTTTCTCTTCGTAGTTATTACACAATACAGAAAGTTATGTATATATTTGCGGAATAACTTTTCATTTCGTATGAATGTACACTTACCTCACACATATATGTATATATATATATATATATATATA